>BSBM01000374.1:4157500-4267500 GCA_027924585.1 Larix kaempferi | reverse complement strand
ATCACAAAACCTCAAAAGAGCATCCCAGGCTGTTACAAGCACACATCTCTACCTATAGGATCACCTAGGGCACCGAATTACATGTGACCTCACCACAAAACCTCGCAAGAGCATCCCAGGCTGTTACGAGCACACAGCTCTACCTATAGGATCTCCCAAGGAAACGAATTACATGTGGTCATGGCAAAACCTCGCAAGAGCATCCCAGGACTGATTACGAGCACACAGCCCAACCTATCGGATCTCCCAGAGAACCGAATTACATGCCATAGGACAAAACCTCGAAAGAGCATCTGCCAGATATCCCAGGGCACCGAAGTACATGCCATGGGAAAAACCTCGAAAGACTATTTCCAGATCTCCCAGGGCACCGAATTATATGTCTTTCTAGAGCAAAACCTCGAAAGAGCATTTTCCAGATGTCCCAGGACACCGTATTACATGCCATAGGCAAAACCTCGAAAGACCATCTGCAAATCTCCCAGGGCACCGGATTACATGCTCATCTTGCACAACCTGATCCACGGCCAAAGAGTATCAACCTGATACTCACCATACATCATCCTGATGTATCTGTGATCATCCTGATCATCATCACTGCAACGTCCTGTTGCATGTCATCTGGAGTAACATCCTGAAGCTCGTCATCCATGATCATCTTGATCATACAATGCATCCATCTGATGCACACCACATATCTACCTGATACATATCATCATCCATGATCCACCTGATCATACAATGTATCCACCTGATACAAATACATGATACATATCACCTCACATGATCCACTTGATCATACAATGTATCCACCTGATACATATACAGATACATGGTCCAAGCATCCAACATGATGCATATACAAAATACATACACATTATCCAGCTGATCATATCCAGCATTCAACATGATGCATACATACAAATGATCCAACTGATCATATCCAGCATCCAACATGATGCGTACATACATAAAAATGATCCAACTGATCATATCCAGCATCCAACATAATGCGTACATACATACATAAAAATGATCCAACTGATCATATCCAGCATCCAACATGATGCGTACATACATACATAAAAATGATCCAACTGATCATATCCAAGCAGAAACCAGAAAATCATCCTGATGCTCATCATCCAGCGCTTAAATCCACAGCCATGTGAAGGATCCTCCTTCCAACATGCTTGGAATGGCTTCAGCAAATGTGACCATCACTTCTTCCTCGAAGTGTCCTCGATCTGAAGAACACCAAGCCTCTCTCTGAAGTACTCGAACTTCACCCTAGCTAGTGGCTTCGTCAACACATCTGCAATCTACTCGTCTGTCGCAACATACAGGAGCTTCACAGCTCCTCTCTGCACCATATCCCTGATATAGTGATATTTGATCTCTATGTGTTTCGACCTGTCATGAAACACTAGGTTCTCGGACAGCTTCACACAACTTTGGTTATCACAGAAGATACCAGTAGCTTCCAATGGGAGATCAAATAACTCAGATAGTAGCTTCCGTAGCCATACTGCCTCACAACTAGCTGAACAGGCTACAACATACTCTGCCTCAGTTGTACTCAGTGCTACACAGGACTGCTTGCTGCTAAACCAAGAGATCACACATGATCCCATATTGAAGCAACACCCAGATGTCCTCTTCCTATCTGCAGCACTGCCAGCCCAATCTGAATCAACATAACCCTGTAGGTTAAACTTTTGATTCGCTTCATACTTGAGCCCATAATCCACTATACCCTTCAGGTACCTCAGAACATGCTTTACAGCAACCAGGGGAACACTCCTCGGATCCGTCAGGAACTGGCTCAATGTGTTCACATCAAAGCAAATGTCTGGTCTCGTGTTCGTCAGGTACATCAAGGACCCAATCATCTGACGATACATAGAGACATCAACTGGCTCAGATGAAGCATCACAAAGAAGCTTCAGATTCGATGCCATAGGTGTGGCCATGGCCTTGCAATCCAACATCCCAAACATCATTCTTCATTATTGATTGGTATTCCTCAACCATAGCATCCTTCCATTCTTTTTTTTCTGCTGCCTCTTCATAACTGGAAGGCTCTTTGTTCATAATGTCACAGAGTAAAGAAACATAACTGGTGTGTGATCTGGTTCTCTTCTTTGCTCTGTGTTCTTCTTCTGGAATGCCAAATCTTTCTGCATCATGAATGAGCTCTCTAGCCCATACAGGTTTCCTCTTGTGAGATTTATCCTCACGGGGTGGATCTCCAGGTTCTTGTGGATCTTCAAACTCACGAACAGTTTCTGGAACTGCTTCAGTCATGGTAGTGTCCTGAAATCTTGTTTCCTTAGGTTCTTCATAAACTTCGATGGGTGCCTTCCTCGATTTGATGAATGCTGAGTTTTCATCAAATGTTACATCCCTGCTGACATCAATCTTCTTGAACCCTGGAAAGTATATTCTGTAAGCCTTCGAGCTTTCACTGTAACCCACAAAGATACCCTTCTTTCCTGAAGGATCTAGTTTAGTCCTCTTTTCCTTTGGGACATGAGTGTATACTGGTCAACCAAATATTCTGAGATAACTGACTTCAGGTTTCTTACAAGAAAAGACCTCTTCTGGTGTCTTGTTGTCCAATATCTTGTGGGGTGTTCTGTTCTGCACATATACAGCTATTCTAACTGCTTCTGCCCATAGGTGCATTGGAAGATCCTGGTCATGCAACATTGCCCTTGCTGCCTCCATGATAGTTCTGTTCTTCCTTTCTACAACTCCATTTTGTTGAGGATTATAAGGAGCAGTCAACTCCCTCTTAATCCCTGAATCACTGCAAAGCTTCTTGAAGTCACTTGAGGTGAATTCTCCACCATTGTCGGATCTGAATGTTTTGATCTTCTTGTCAGTTTGATTCTCCATCAAGGTTTTGAATTACTTGAATTTATCAAGCACCTCATCTTTGCCCTTCAAGAAGTATACCCAAGTCTTCTTGGAGAAGTCATCAATAAATGATACATAGTAAACATACCCACTTAGGGAACTGGATGACATAGGGCCACATACATCTGAGTGGATGATTTCCAGAATGTCTTTTGCCTTGCTTTCACTGCTTGGGAAAGCCTTCTTAATGTTCTTTCCTTTTGCACATCCTTTGCAAACACCTTCATGTTTGGTCTTGATTTCAGGAAGAGCCTCTACTGCCTTGCTTGCAATTGGAAGTGCCCTATAGTGCATATGAGCAAGTCTTCTATGCCAAAGTTCACTTGGCTTCATGGATTCATGTACCATGGCATGTTCAGGTTGTCCCTTCAATTTATACAAGCCTCCCTCTTGCTCTCCAATCACTACTGCATCATCTATGTTCTTTCCCTTTGGCCACATTAGGACTTGGCCATCCACAAATGCAACCGTCATACCTTTTGCATCCAATGCAGAGATGGAGAGTGTTTGTGTCAGAAATTGTTACTAAGGCTAGGGTAACAAGCCAACACAATCTCAAAAATAAAATCAATCCAAACTAGGTTTTTAGGGTTTTGTTTTGTATGTTTTGGTTAGAAACTTCAAGAGCATAAGGGAATACATTCAACAGATAAGTAAAAACTAATTCATACACATATATCCATGAAGATGCATATATATCTCAGGAATCCACAAAAGATTGCAATGAAGTACATACAATAAAAGACAAGCATCACTGGAAACTACACATAAAACCAGAAATGAATTTGTCAATCAAGAAACTATATAAGTTCAAAATGAAGCCAACACATATCAGAAGTGGGATAAGGAGTCATATATTCATAGTTTCATCAAAAATGCATATGAGAGTTTGCAATACTTAGCAGTGAACAAGTCTGGAAGAATCAACAGCTTGCAGACCTCCTAAAGCTCTCCAAAAATTCGAACCCTTACAATGTCTTTGCTCCCTCTCTAAATAGTTTCCTTCTCAAAAAACAGTTAGGGTATTTCCTACTAATCCTCCATCGAATGACTAGACTAGGTAAAATAGCATTTACATTTTTTCAAATTACAATTTTGCTAAAAATAGCAAATCTTTAACAAAAAGCCTTAAATGAACCTAACTGCCTCAAATCTCTTTCGATGCCTCCACAAGCAAAGATATGCCATCTGGACTTGAGGATCTTTTCTTCATTCTTTTGTACTTTTGCTCCAGCTCAGCTATCCTTTTCTGTAGGTGTTCATTTTCATGCTGCAAGGTTTCAACAGTCTTTTCTAATTCTGAGCAGTGCCTATCAGCAACCCTTTTTCTTCTGAGTGCTTCCTTTGCATCAATCACTAACTCCTGAAAATTGTCATGAGCATCTTGAATATCTTCTCTTAATCTTCTATTTGCCATCATTAAACCATCATTAACTTCCTGCATATAATTCATTTGATGCTTATACTATTTGACAGTCTTCTTCAAATTCTCCTTGTCAGAATTAACCAGTTTTTCTATTGCAGCATCTTGCTCTTCATTTGGTTTCCAAAACATGTCAAACTTCTTAAATATTGCTTCCTCTGTCAATAGCTTCTCAGCAGTATCTTCAATGGTGGGGTTTGGATCATCTGTTACCTGTACTGACTTAATCTGTTCTGTCAATAATTTCCCAGGAATGCCTTCAATGATGGACATAGAGCTTTCTTCACCTGTTACTTTTACTGACTTAATCTCCTCTCTTTTATCTGACTGCAATTCATCTTTCTTTGATTTCTCCTCCTCCATGGACTCTTCATCAGATATAGTCACCTTATCAGCCTTCAATTTTGGATTTAACAGCTTTTTCATATTTAACCTTAATTTGTTTTTCGACCTAGTTTTAGGTCTCCAAAAAGTAGCTGCCTCTCCCATCATTTTTAATTCCTTCCCTTGGTGTTGTATAGATGATCACTCTATCACTTTTAGCTTTTTGATTTTCTTCTCAGGCTTTGTGGTTTTACCCTCTATAACTTGATTTTCTTTAATCTCAGTTTTAACCTCAATCTCAGGAATAAACTGCTCTTCTTCTAACATATACCCCTCATCATCTGAGAGGACTGTGATGGGGCTTCTTGGATGATTATGAACTTCCTCTTTAGCTACAGGAATCACTTTGATATCAAATTTCTTCTCTTCTTGACAATCTGCTATAGGTGGTGATTTCTTTTCAAACAATTCCTTTTTGTCTTCAAATAATGAGAACTTGACTTTATTGTGATCTGGAATTTCTTGGGGCTGACTGTCATTCTGTCCTTCATTTTCTACCTGTTTTGTCCCCTTCTTAGCTTTAATGTCATTTTTATTTGCAGGTTTGACTGAATGACCTAACTTTTGTATCATTACTTTTCCCTTGTCAGTCTGTCTTTTGGGTTGTTGGTCTCCTCGAACCCCTGACCAAAACAAAAAGAAGTCCCAAGTCTTTCCCTCATGCTACAACACTGTAGAGATGATTAACTTAATGAGACCATGATGAAACAGTGATTGAGAAGTATGATCATCATGCTGTTTTATTTTGCTCGACATTTTCTGCAGGCTTTTGAAGAAAAAGAATGGCAAATTCATTTTAGAAACCCCTGCCATGTGCTGTAAGAACCTGAGATGATATTTGAACACTAATGAATACCTTCCTTCACAAGTCACATAACTCTGAAGAATCCTTATAGGTTCAATCCACTCCTTCCTGAAATTATGTATAAGAATACCTTTGTTCCAGTCAGGAATAACATTAGGCAATAAGTATTTTTGAGGATCAAACTCAAAAGGAGATTTCTTAAACCAGAGCTCGCCCTCATTACTAATCTCAGTGGCTTCTGAAATTAATTCTACAGTCAATTTGAATCTCAAAGGATCCATTATAATCATCTCATTTTTAAGTCCTTTAGCAAAACTGCAAGACACTTGAGCATTAAAACCATCTATCCTTTTGAAAAATTTCAACCAGCCTGCCTGTTGGAACAGCTCTGCACAATCTGGAAGTTTCTGAATCCATGTCAAGTCTATGGGTTCAGCTCTATTAACCTTACCACTTTTACTGCTTTTTCCCATATCTTTCTTTTCAGGGAACATGAACAGTCTAGTTTCAGGTTTCAGAAATGTTTTATAAGCTATTTTCTGAGCAAATAATTTTGCAGGTTATAACAATTTTCAGTGATATTTAAATCACCTGCACAAATTAACAGACCTTTCTGTGTAACACCTGTACCAACTAGCAGACTCCCTTCTGTGTAAAAACTGAGTTCTACAAATAACTCTGTGAGTCTTTTCGACGCCCTATTCTGTATATTCTGATGTTTTAAAACATTAGGTCATGAGAGAAACATTCATGCAAATTCCTCCTAACGGGCTTCAGGTAACTATTTCTGTGGTGAATTCTTCATCTTACGATCTATTACATCCTCCTCAGCAACCCATTTTTCCAGAAAATCGTGCAGCAGCAAAAACCCAAATTTTCCAGCTATAAGGGTTATAACGTAATACCTGTCAATTACTTGTCCATTGTGGCTTAATGTCTTCAATTTGGGGTGTCAATGATGTTCTCCTTCGAGCACAGGTGTCCTCATATCGATTCTTTAGCCATAGGTGAATGAATTCAAAAACCCTAATTTTCACTGGCGCCAGAACACAGCTGTCTCCTTTCCACAGTAACACAATCCACCGTTCAACAGTGAACTCTCCTTCACAAACGCTAACTCTCCAGAAATGATGCGTGTAACAAGAGGAAACTGACAGCTAAACCCAGAATTTTGCTGGTTTCTGTGCAACTGATCCCGCATACCATGCAATGATGCCCTTGTTTTCTCTTCGTGATTAGCAACCAACTAAAATCATGCTCAAATTGCTGCAAACACGTGTTAAAACACTCACACAATGCGATTAGACACTCTCACTCTGCATCATGATTGAAATCAGATCGAAAATTGACAAAAAACTCAGGCCACGATATTCCTGTAGCGCGCTCTGTGTTAAACTTTGGTGTAGCGCTACAAGAATATCTTTTAACCAAAATTTAGCAATTTTCTAACTTTTTGCTAATTTTTCAGAGATTCTGGCAGCTATTTGGTTTAGGACATAAGTTCAACCATTCTCTAAAGTCATTGATGATTCTTCCTTTGAACATATGACTCCTTTTCAATATAAAAAGTCACCAAAATCAAATGAAATCTGAAAAGGACTGGGCTCAAACTTTATTCAATCACTCATAAGGTTTCTAAGAAGACAAAAACCAAAACTAAAAACCAAAAATTAACTAAGGTAGACTCAAAAAACAAACCAAAATTGGAGAGAATAACTAAAAAGGCAGAAAAATTTACTGACTTAACATCTGGCTCCAGCTGCGGGATGAAGTCCTCCCTGTGAGGCTTCAAGAACCTGTAGACTAGTGCCTTCAGTCTTCCATTGGGCTATGGAGTCTTTATTCAATCTCACTCACACCGGTATATACAATGAAAAGTGACCATGATTCTCTTTTAACTGTAGAAATGCTTGAGGAATCGCCCATTGACAGGGCTGGGCAATTCTTCTCCTTCCAAGGACTGTAATATGAATGTATTATTTTCCAAAACTTTAGCTATCAGAAAAGGGCCAAACCATAAATTATCAAATTTGCCATGCTTCCCCTTCTGCTCCTTTCTTGCATCCCATCTTAAAACCATTTCACCTTCTGAAAAAATATGATCTTTGATATTTCTGTCAAACCTGGTTTTCATTTTAGCTCTATACAGCTGTGCTTCTTTGTCTACCTTTTCTCTATTCTGCTGCAACTCAATCATCTCAAAGATTCTTCGCTGCAAATCATTTGGTTCCTCTTGAGAATTTTGAAGGAACTTCATTACTGGAATTCCCAATTGTACTGGAAAAACTGCCTCTGTTCCATAAACCAGCTGAAAGGGAGAAGTACCAATGGCTTGTTTTACAGTAATCCTATCTGCCCACAGTGCATATTTCAACATTGAATCCCAAGATTTTTTATTTTGTTTGAGCAATTTCTTGATGCACTGAATGATATTTTTATTAGATGATTCCGCCTGACCATTTCCCTGAGGATAATAGGGAGTTGAGTGTGTGAGTACAATACCATTTTTCTCACAAAAGGCCACCATTGCTTTGGATTTGAATGCTTTGCCATTATCAGTGATCAATCTTTGTGGACAACCAAATATGCTCAGAATATTATTTTCAATGAAATCCATAATCACCTTATCTGTAGCATTCCTTGTCGGGATAGCTTCCACCCATTTTGTAAAGAAATCTGTGGCAGTCAAAATCCAATGATGCTGGCCTGAAGATGCTGGATTAATTTCTCCAATAAAATCCAGACCCCACTGCTGAAAAGGAGCATTAACTACAATAGGTTTCAAAGGTAAAGACAGCAACTTCTATTTACCTGCAAATTTTTGGCAAGGTATGCAAGCTCTTACCTGTTGGTAAACATCTGAGAAGAGGGAAGGCCAATAGTAACCAGCTCTTAAAATTTTATAAGCTGTTTTTTTCCAGTATTTATGTCCTCCACAGGCTCCTTCATGAGATTCTGAAATTACTTCCTTTATTTCAGCCTGATCTAAACACCTTAACAAGATTCCTGCTGGATCTTTCCAAAACAATTGACCTTCTATCAGACAGTATTTAGTAGTTTTCAATTTCAGAGACCTGGCAGCTTTCCTGTCTAAGTGTTCTGGACATTGCAAAAATAACAGAAAATGAACAATATCAGCATACCATTCTGAAGATGAATAAGAATCCATGATTCTTTCTTTTTCCAAGATTACTTGCTTTTCTTCAGGTGCTGATTCTTCTGTCATAACATGTAATCCTAATGCTTGACAATTTGAGTCAGCCAGCAGTTTGGCCAATCCTTGTCCTTTGACCAGCTTAGTAGGTCTGATTTCCACTTCATATTCCATAATTTTGGCAATCCACTTTCCCCTCTTTCCTTCACTATCAGGCTGTGTCAAAACATCCTTCACTGCAGCATTTGGAACAAAGGAAACAACCTTGGAATGTAAAATATAAATTCTGAAAAATTTTAAAGCCTTCACCAGAGCATAGGCTTGTTTCTCCAAGATACTGTATTTCAGCTCTGAATCTCTAAGTGTTTTGTTGAAAAAGGCAATTGGTTGTTCCAAGCCCTTCTCATTTTTCTGAAGTAGGACAGCAGCAATGGTGTCCTCTGAAGCAAAAGAAAATGTAAGAAATTCTTGGGCAAAATTAGGACTTGCCAGAACAGGTGCTTCAGTCAGAGCCACTTTAATATTTTCAAAGGCTGCCTTTGCTTCAACAGTCCACTTGACTTCTTGGTCCTTTTTTAACATGGCTGTAATTTGCTTAATGGTTTCAGCAAAATTAGGAATAAACCATCGCAGAAAATTGATTTTGCCAATAAATGATTGCACATCCTTTTTACTCCTGGGAAAGCTAATCTTCAGTATTGCTTTGACTCTCTCAGGGTCAATTTTGATACCATCAGCTGATACCAAGTGGCCAAGCAACTTACCTTCTTGTACAGCAAAATGTGATTTTTTAGGGTTCAAAGATAAGCCAAATTTTCTGCACTTTATAAAGGTTTGCTCCAAATGCTTCAAATGTTCATCATCAGATTTTGAAAAGACTGTAATATCATCCAGATAAATAACCACAAACTTATCTTTTTCACCCACGAATGCAATATCCATGGCTCTCTGAAAGGTTGCTCCAGCATTCATCAAACCGAAGGGCATCTTGTCATACATAAATGTCCCCTAGGGGGTTGTAAAAGCTGTTTTTTCTTTATCATCAGGGTGCATAGCAATCTGATTATACCCTGAGAAACCATCTAGCATGGAAATCCTTTGAGCTCCAACCACCTGCTGCAAAACCTGTTCAATCTTGGGGAGAGGATAATTATCTTTTAATGATGATCGATTCAAATTTCTGAAGTCAACACATAATCGAATCTCCCCATTCTTCTTTCTAACAGGAACCAAATTAGCCACCCAAGAAGAATACCTAAGAGGCACTATTATTTTTGCATCCAACAACTTTTTTAATTCTTTTTCAATTACAGGAAACAGGGCTGGATTGATTCTTCTTAATTTCTGCCTGAAAGGTTTGACATTAGGTTTCAAAGGAACTTTGTGCTGAATAACTGCTGTATCATAGGTTTTTAGTTCCTTGTAAGACCAGGCAAATGCATCTATATATTTTCTCAACAGCTTAATATATCTACTTCTTTGCTCAGCTGTTAGGTTTTTAGACAGTTTTACCATTCTGGGCTGTTCTGCTGAACCAATATTGTAGTCCTCTACATTGTCTTCTGAAGACTGGATTACTGGTCTGGAAGGTGTATCATCCTTAGTGAATATTCTTTCTAGAGGTACTAGACCTTTTGGAATGAAATTGCTCTTCAATTCAATAATCTTATGCTCAGCTATCTCTTCTGCAGCAAATTCATCTAACTGTTCATCCCTTTCATCTACTTCTTGATCAATTTGATTGTTTGAGAATTCATCTACAAGCTCAAGAAATTTTTTTATTTCAATGTCATCTTCAAAAACCCTCCAATGTTTCACATTATCTGGAACACATGGTCTATATCTCACTTCTATTGGATACCTTAATTGAGTGGTTTTTGGAATCCTGAAATGTGTGGCAGCTAGGGCTAAAGAATCTGCAGTTTCATTATGATTTCTGGGAATATGAGTGATATTGAATGCTATAAAATAGTTCTCAAGCATATCCCATACCTCATTTCGATATACTTTCAGCAATCCCTGCTTTACTTGATATTTGTTCTTCACTTGTTGAATAACTAGTTCGGAGTCGCCAAATGCAGAAATCTGCTGAATTCCCAAATCTTTAGCAGCCTTCAATCCCAGTAGCAGGGCTTCGTACTCAGCAGTGTTGTTGGTGGTAGCAAATTCTAACTTATACATAAGTTTCACCATTTCCCCTCCGGGAGAAATCAATAAAGCTCCAGCTCCAGCACCTTCTTTGCATGAAGACCCATCAAAATACAACTGCCACAATACATCCTGCTCTTCTTGGCTGTGTTTTACAGGCTGATCTTTTTGTACTTGTAACAGACCAGCAGAATTCTCTTCTTCACTAAACTGTAGTATGCATGAACCAAGGTCTTTGTCTACAGAATAAACTGGGTGATTAGTAGGGTTCTTATCATCTGTGACAATATAAGCAAGTTGTAGTTCTCTGTAAAGTCTCCTATTTTCTCCACCAAAAACAGGAATAGTAGCATAAGAGAGGTCCATGTGTAATGTTTTCCCAACCTTCTTAGCCCATGATCTAGACAGAAGCAAGCCAAATTTTGGTGTGATGTCAGCTACCACAACATCCATTATTACACTTTTCATTGGCAACTGAGTAAGGTTAACAACCATGTCTTTTATCACTCCTAGACACTTTACAGCTCGAGAATCAAAGGCATATAGATCATGATAAGGTTTTGTGACATTAAGGCCCAGGGCTTCCATCACAGCTTTTGGCATCAAATTATGGGATGCTCCTGAATCTAGCAGGCAATTATGAATCATCTGCTCATGCACAGTCAAAGTTATATAGAAGGGAGGAGAAGCACCAGCTTCGTTTTCAGTCTTTTCAGCCAAAGCTGATCCAATAAAGATTCTAGGACTTTCTTCCTGCAGATTCACTGTATCTGAAACTGGCTGATTGTTGGGCATATTCATTACTTTCAAAACTGTATTCTTGTATGATGGATTTTTTATAAGCTCAGAAAATGGCACAGGAATTTTAAGTTTTCCTAACTCATTTTCCAAACTAAAATTTTGACCTGACTTGTTTACCTCTTCAATTTCTGTATTCTTCTTGGTTTTTTCTGCAGGTTGCTTCTTTTCTGCTACAGGATCAACAGTTGGTTTATCAGGAATAACTAGAGCAGGAACAGCAGCTTTCTTCTTAGGTGCTTGGACTACTTGTTTCGGGCCAGATCTGAGATTAAGAGTCTTTTTAATTCCATTTTGATTAGCAGCAGCATTTATAGTAGTTTTTTCAAACTCCAATTCATCTTCAACTTCATACAAATCTGCATCATAATATTCAGCATTTAGAAAATCTTCTTCTGTTACAAAACTTCCAGATAAGCCATCTCCAAAATGATTCATATCCTGATTTGTCTCAGTTTCTTCAAACAATAACTGCTGATCAATTTCTTCTTCATCCACCAAATTATTTTGAAAAGGTTGGGGTACTTTTTGATCCTCATTCTCCCTTCTTTCTCGCTGAATATCATTATTTCTGCGCTCTCTCGGCAAGAATCTAAGAGCAAATTGTCTCCTGAACTGATTTTGGTTATTTGGATTCCGATCAGCTTCAGGGGCAGGTTTAGCAGAGTTCTTTTCAAATTCTAGTTTATTCAGCTTGGCAGTGAGAATCTTTACAAGCTTAGCCATTTCATCTATTTTAGCTTCAGCAGACTGAGGGGCAGCACTTGTAGAAACAGCTTCCTTCTTTCCCTTTCTTTCATACTGCTGCTGAAGTGTTTCTTTCTTGAGCCTATTAGAAGCCAACAGATTTGACTCTACTTCTAATGCTGCCTCTTGCATGTTCATCAAGGTGATAGGTCTTCTCTCTCTAAGTAATAAAGAGAATTCATGATCGAAAGCGTTTGCATAGGTCAACTTGGCTGATGTTTCAGTAGGTTTGATTTCTGCAGGAATCCTAGTATACATCTTATTAAATCTTTTGGAAAAGTCAGAAATAGTCTCATCCTTCTTTCTTCTCAAAGCTCCAAACTCAGTTATGTAATAAGTGTGATCCTTGGTGTCTCCCCACTGTCTCAGAAAAAGATCTTTGAGTTCTTCAATTATGGTGATGGAATTAGCAGGCAATCCTCTGAACCATTTTCTCACATCCCCATCAAGACTTTGTACAAATACCCTCATCCATACATCTTTAATTTCAATGTTCTGATTATCTGCATAACTCTCGAAAGCTTCCCAATGTTCTTCTGCAGTTGTTTCACCTTGTCCATTGAATCGAGGCATATATTTTTGGTAATCATGTGTAGGCAAGGCATGTAAAGGCTGAGGTAGTACTAATGGCGCATACCTAGCTGCTACCATTCTGTCCATCATATCCATAGGTGGATTTTGGGCTGCCATTGTGGACTGAGGTTTAGACTGAGGTTTTGAGGAAGAAGAAATTTGACTGGAACTTTTTTAAAAAGGATTCCTTCCTACTTTCAACTGAAAGATGGGTATTTTATCAGGATAAGATGTTTTAGCTTTCAAAAAGCTTCGAGGATTTGTGAAAACCTGGAAAGTGCTATTAGGGATGATAGGTTTTACACAGGGTAAAGTTTCAGCTGGGTCTAATGGTTCATTCAACTGGTGAGAGTCAGAAAAGACTGGTAAAGATTGAGACCTGCTGAGCTTTCTTGCTGTTTTTATAATCTTTTCAGGGTCTGTCACACCCAGCTGTAATGGAGATGTAGGTCTGCTCCTGGTTCCAATTCTGTTAGAAGCCAGTGTGACAATTTTCTGGTGAAAATAGCCTTCAAAAACTACTGGTTCAAGTTCACCTCTTAAACCAGGAAAAAGATGAGTATCCCAGGGAAGATATGCTTCAGCTTCGTCCCCGACAACGGCGCCAAAGATGTTTGTGTCAGAAATTTTTACTAAGGATAGGGTAACAAGCCAACACAATCTCAAAAATAAAATCAATCCAAACTAGGTTTTTAGGGTTTTGTTTTGTATGTTTTGGTTAGAAACTTCAAGAGCATAAGGGAATACATTCAGCAGATAAGTAAAAACTAATTCATACACATATATCCATGAAGATGCATATATATCTCAGGAATCCACAAAAGATTGCAATGAAGTTCATACAATAAAAGACAAGCATCACTGGAAACTACACATAAAACCAGAAATGAATTTGTCAATCAAGAAACTATATAAGTTCAAAATGAAGCCAACACATATCAGAAGTGGGATAAGGAGTCATATATTCATAGTTTCATCAAAAATGCATATGAGAGTTTGCAATACTTAGCAGTGAACAAGTCTGGAAGAATCAACAGCTTGCAGACCTCCTAAAGCTCTCCAAAAATTCGAACCCTTACAATGTCTTTGCTCCCTCTCTAAATAGTTTCCTTCTCAAAAAACAGTTAGGGTATTTCCTACTAATCCTCCATCGAATGACTAGACTAGGTAAATAGCATTTACATTTTTTCAAATTACAATTTTGCTAAAAATAGCAAATCTTTAACAAAAAGCCTTAAATGAACCTAACTGCCTCAAATCTCTTTCGATGCCTCCACAAGCAAAGATATGCCATCTGGACTTGAGGATCTTTTCTTCATTCTTTTGTGCTTTTGCTCCAGCTCAGCTATCCTTTTCTGTAGGTGTTCATTTTCATGCTGAAAGGTTTCAACAGTCTTTTCTAATTCTGAGCAGTGCCTATCAGCAACCCTTTTTCTTCTGAGTGCTTCCTTTGCATCAATCACTAACTCCTGAAAATTGTCATGAGCATCTTGAAGATCTTCTCTTAATCTTCTATTTGCCATCATTAAACCATCATTAACTTCCTGCATATAATTCATTTGATGCTTATACTGTTTGACAGTCTTCTTCAAATTCTCCTTGTCAGAATTAACCAGTTTTTCTATTGCAGCATCTTGCTCTTCATTTGGTTTCCAAAACATGTCAAACTTCTTAAATATTGCTTCCTCTGTCAATAGCTTCTCAGCAGTATCTTCAATGGTGGGGTTTGGATCATCTGTTACATGTACTGACTTAATCTGTTCTGTCAATAATTTCCCAGGAATGCCTTCAATGATGGACATAGAGCTTTCTTCACCTGTTACTTTTTCTGACTTAATCTCCTCTCTTTTATCTGACTGCAATTCATCTTTCTTTGATTTCTCCTCCTCCATGGACTCTTCATCAGAGATAGTCACCTTATCAGCCTTCAATTTTGGATTTAACAGCTTTTTCATATTTAACCTTAATTTGTTTTTCGACCTAGTTTTAGGTCTCCAAAAAGTAGCTGCCTCTCCCATCATTTTTAATTCCTTCCCTTGGTGTTGTATAGATGATAACTCTATCACTTTTAGCTTTTTGATTTTCTTCTTAGGCTTTGTGGTTTTATCCTCTATAACTTGATTTTCTTTAATCTCAGTTTTAACCTCAATCTCAGGAATAAACTGCTCTTCTTCTAACATATACCCCTCGTCATCTGAGAGGACTGTGATGGGGCTTCTTGGCTGATTATGAACTTCCTCTTTAGCTACAGGAATCACTTTGATATCAACTTTCTTCTCTTCTTGACAATCTGCTATAGGTGGTGACTTCTTTTCAAACAATTCCTTTTTGTCTTCAAATAATGAGAACTTGACTTTATTGTGATCTGGAATTTCTTGGGGCTGACTGTCATTCTGTCCTTCATTTGCTACCTATTTGTCCCCTTCTTAGCTTTAATGTCATTTTTATTTGCAGGTTTGACTGAATGACCTAACTTTTGTATCATTACTTTTCCCTTGTGAGTCTGTCTTTTGGGTTGTTGGTCTCCTCGAACCCCTGACCAAAACAAAAAGAAGTCCCAAGTCTTTCCCTCATGCTGCAACACTGTAGAGATGATTAACTTAATGAGACCATGATGAAACAGTGATTGAGAAGTATGATCATCATGCTGTTTTATTTTGCTCGACATTTTCTGCAGGATTTTGAAGAAAAAGAATGGCAAATTCATTTTAGAAACCCCTGCCATGTGCTGTAAGAACCTGAGATGATATTTGAACACTAATGAATACCTTCCTTCACAAGTCACATAACTCTGAAGAATCCTTATAGGTTCAATCCACTCCTTCCTGAAATTATGTATAAGAATACCTTTGTTCCAGTCAGGATTAACATTAGGCAATAAGTATTTTTGAGGATCAAACTCAAAAGGAGATTTCTTAAACCAGAGCTCGCCCTCATTACTAATCTCAGTGGCTTCTGAAATTAATTCTACAGTCAATTTGAATCTCAAAGGATCCATTATAATCATCTCATTTTTAAGTCCTTTAGCAAAACTGCAGGACACTTGAGCATTAAAACCATCTATCCTTTTGAAAAATTTCAACCAGCCTGCCTGTTGGAACAGCTCTGCACAATCTGGAAGTTTCTGAATCCATGTCAAGTCTGTGGGTTCAGCCCTATTAACCTTACCACTTTTACTGCTTTTTCCCATATCTTTCTTTTCAGGGAACAGGAACAGTCTAGTTTCAGGTTTCAGAAATGTTTTATAAGCTATTTTCTGAGCAAATAATTTTGCAGGTTATAACAATTTTCAGTGATATTTAAATCACCTGCACAAATTAACAGACCTTTCTGTGTAACACCTGTACCAACTAGCAGACTCCCTTCTGTGTAAAAACTGAGTTCTACAGATAACTCTGTGAGTCTTTTCGACGCCCTATTCTGTATATTCTGATGTTTTAAAACATTAGGTCATGAGAGAAACATTCATGCAAATTCCTCCTAACGGGCTTCAGGTAACTATTTCTGTGGTGAATTCTTCATCTTACGATCTATTACATCCTCCTCAGCAACCCATTTTTCCAGAAAATCATGCAGCAGCAAAAACCCAAATTTTCCAGCTATAAGGGTTATAACGTAATACCTGTCAATTACTCGTCCATTGTGGCTTAATGTCTTCAATTTGGGGTGTCAATGATGTTCTCCTTCGAGCACAGTTGTCCTCATATCGATTCTTTAGCCACAGGTGAATGAATTCAAAAACCCTAATTTTCGCTGGCGCCAGAACACAGCTGTCTCCTTTCCACAGTAACACAATCCACCGTTCAACAGTGAACTCTCCTTCACAAACGCTAACTCTCCAGAAATGATGCGTGTAACAAGAGGAAACTGACAGCTAAACCCAGAATTTTGCTAGTTTCTGTGCAACTGATCCCGCATACCATGCAATGATGCCCTTGTTTTCTCTTTGTGATTAGCAACCAACTAAAATCATGCTCAAATTGCTGCAAACACGTGTTAAAACACTCACACAATGCGATTAGACACTCTCACTCTGCATCATGATTGAAATCAGATCAAAAATTGACAAAAAACTCAGGCCACGATATTCCTGTAGCGCGCTCTGTGTTAAACTTTGGTGTAGCGCTACAAGAATATCTTTTAACCAAAATTTAGCAATTTTCTAACTTTTTGCTAATTTGTCGGAGATTCTGGCAGCTATTTGGTTTAGGACATAAGTTCAACCATTCTCTAAAGTCATTGATGATTCTTCCTTTGAACATATGACTCCTTTTCAATATAAAAAGTCACCAAAATCAAATGAAATCTGAAAAGGACTGGGCTCAAACTTTATTCAATCACTCATAAGGTTTCTAAGAAGACAAAAACCAAAACTAAAAACCAAAAATTAACTAAGGTAGACTCAAAAAATAAACCAAAATTGGAGAGAATAACTAAAAAGGCAGAAAAATTTACTGACTTAACAGAGAGTAAGTTCTTCTTGAGTCCAGGCACATAAAGGACTTCTTTCATCTTCAAAGATTTTCCAGAATCTAGGTTGTAGGAGGCTTCACCACTTCCTTTGACTGGGTATTGATAATCATCCCCAAGTTTCACCTTATGGGGTGATTCATGTTCAGAAAGGTTCACAAAAGATTCCTTGAATCCAGTCATGTGTTTGGAAGCCCCACTATCAATCAACCAATCATTACAACCATGAGAAATAGTACCTGTGAGAGCAGAGATCAGAACATACTCTTCTTCACTTGATGAGTCATCATCACTATCACTTTCTGCCCTAGCCTTCTTCTTTGGGGGTTCATCATCTTCGGCAACATGAGCATGAAACCTTCTTTTGCTGCCCTTCTTCTTATTACTGGAGTTTTTGTTATTATCCCTTTTGTTCTTGGGACAATCTGAAGCAAAGTGACCCTTCTCATTGCATGTGAAGCATCTTAGGTCTTTCTTGTTCTTTTGATAGGATCTATTGTGGCGAGAGTGATCCTTCTTGGTTCTGCTTCTTTTGGTGTGAGCTGCAAGAGCTTGATCTTCACCTCCCATCTTTTCTTCACGAGCTATAAGTCTAGCTTCTTCTTGAGAGCATTCTTCCTGAAGTCTACTGAAGGAGATCAACTTCTTCCTTGCACAAATTCCTTGAATAAAGGAATCCCATGACCTGGGTAGGCCATTTAGAGTGGTCATCACCACTTCACCATTCTCAACCATTTCATCTATTGCTTCTAATTGTTCCTTGATCTGGGAGACCCATGAAACGTAAGATTGAATGGTTTCTCCATTCTGAAACTTTACTGCTTTCAATTGGTTCCGCAGGGTCATCTTCCGATTTATGTTCTTTCCTTCAAATAGCTTGGTCAAAGATTCAAACATCTCTTTGGGTGTCTTAAGAGAAGATACATGAGGTATGAGATGGTCTTTGATAGAATCAGCAATGATTCTCTTTGCCTTGACCAAGTTCTTCTTGTGCAATGCCTTGGCTTCTTCATCCTCTGGGATAGGGATGTCTTCTTTCACATATGAGTCCAACTCATTCTCTTCCAGGATTAACCCAATCCTATACTTCCAGGCTCGGAAGTTATCAGCCCCTTCAAGCTTATCCTCAATCTTGGTGTGGAGAGACATCTTAAAGAGTACTTCAAATGAAAATAGAAAAGATTTAGAACTTACCACTTAAAGTGCTGAAAACTGGATGTGGTCCTGGATTAGGGTTTGTCAAAGAAACCCTAAAAATTTAAATGTGAATTTCAAAATTCTGAAAGGATAGAAAGATGCACCTTGGAGAGCTGATCAGCCTGGTACATTCAGAATTTGAGATCAGCAAAGTCTTGCCCTTCAAAATTACCTTTTTGTCCTCTCGGGTTCACTTGGGAGAGCCCTGAATTAGGGTTTAATTTTCCCGGAGATATACCCAACCAAAATTCTTGATCCAAAGCTCTAAACTTCGATTTTTGCAAGGAGCTTCCAGCTATGTCTTCAGATTCCACAAATTCCTATTTTTGTGGAAACCCTAATTTTTAGGGCCAAATCTGAAAATGCTCGGAACTGAATTCTGATTGGACAGATAGATGCACCTTGATGAGTAGAGTCAATATACTATACTGATTTTCAAAAATATGTGGAGAGAAACCCAATAAACAAGGAATACAAGCTTCCGTCACTGCAAAATGTCTTCTTCTCAGGTTAGCTCTGATACCATGTTAAATTTTGAGTATTAATTCACAATAATATAGGATCTTTGGTGAGAGAATAACATTTACAGTATATCAATGCATGACAATCATAATATGACAAGCATCACAAGCATCACAAGAATCAAAGGCATAGAGACAAGAGACACAGAGTTTCCGTGGGGAAAACCCTAAGGTGAAAAACCCCACAACTTCCTCAGAGATAGAGAGAGCAATGGCTCAACCAAAATACAACCAAATAACACTGAGATAGTCTCCTAGCATATGATCCTCCTCCTCCTCACTAGTGCGCCACTTTCAGATAGATGGTGAGTTACTTTTCTGAGTGAGTAAAATAGAGATCTCCTATCTCTATTTATACTCACCTTTTTGCCCAGTGACCTACTGGGGCCGACTTGTCTACTTAGATACATCCACATTATATTATATATAAATCAGGGCCGACCCCAAATGGTGGTCTAATAACCCATCGGCAAGTACACACACTTGCGACACTTGTCAATCCACATGACGACACTTCCTTATAGAGGAATAACACATCTCTTATAAGGGTACAATAAATATATATATAATACACAGATGAAATACATTCTGAAGTTACATATACATCAACACCATCATCATCATCATCATCATCATACTAATATTCATCATCATCCACCACCATCATCATCGTCATCATATCATCATCATTATCATCATCCTCGTCCTCACAATGATGTTGATGATGAAGATGATGACGATGATGATGGTGATGATGATGATCATGTTGTTGATGATGATGAGGATGATGTGCTGCATATTCATCATCATCTTCATCATCAACATGATCATCAACATCATCATCATCATCATCATCATCATCATCTCCATTAGTCATCATCATCATCACCATCATCATCATCATCATCATCTTCGTCATGATCTTCATCATCATCATCATTAGATCATCATGACGAAAAACCTTATTTTATTGCAATTGTGATTCCACTTACAGCAAATGAACACTATTCATAAAATCTTCCACGATGAGGAGGCCCTCCATGACTACTTGATTAGATCCTTTACATCTCATCATCTTCATCCTACACTGAGACTAGGGATAATAGGTGCCTTAGATTTTGATTAATACAGCAATGTAAAGAAGAGTGCTCTGCATATTACATGAAGCCAAGCTTATACCTTATGTGATATGCTTTGCCAGCCTTCCATAGGGGTGGGAGTATCAAGACTATTATCCTTCCCCATAAATTAACCGAGAAAATATTTCCCAACAAATAAAACTAACCATCAAAGTGCATTTTGTCACATCTGCATCGCCCTAAGAGAATAAAATCTGATGGTAATTATGAACAAATCTGACATACTGCAATCTCACAATAATCACACCTCTGAGTAGTCTTTATACAACATTAATATATATCTACTATGTAATTAATTATTCTTGATGTAATACATATGTTTCTAACTGAAAATTAAATTAATGTTTTGAAATCAAAATACACAAATTTGTAAATATACCCTTAAACCCCCAAACACCTAGAAGCACTTAAATGCACTTAGGGATTATGGGTTAGAAGAGGTCCTAAAGGCCTTTATGGGGGAGGGGCTCTAGGCATAACCCGACACATTTATATCTGTTGGGCAATAAATACAATGAACGTTACCCACCAACCATTGCAACGTTCCACAAGGACGTGCACACACCAGAGGTGCATGCGCGTCCCTGTTGAACATAAAATTTAGAAAATCACCCGTGTTCTTTCTCCCGCATTTTTTTCCTCATTCATCGCGTTCTTTTCTCTAGTTTCATGCACATTCCAACAAGCATTTTCATGGTAGATTGAATTCATACACCATTTGGATAAAATAGACAATATTTGGGGCTCTATTTGGCTCTTTGTATTGAATACACACCTATTGGGCTCTATTTGGATCAATTGAGTGAATACACAATAGTTGGACTCTATTTGGCACCTTGGATTGAATTCTCATGCTACTTGGATACACATGAAGTCTACTTACATATAGTGGACACATCAAAAGAGCATTTGACATTTGAAGCAAAGAGAAATCATAATCCTTGAGGTATGGTGAAAATTTGATCTTGTTAAATGTAATTTAGTCTTCATTCACTTGTTTGGATGGCATCTATTTTGGTTTTTCCTCATGAATTGTATGATAGATCTATTTTAGTCTTCTTAATATTCAACATAGACAATAAAAACATCCTACCAAAAAAAACTACAACATGCACCAAGCAATGCTTTCAACCTTAGATGAAGATAATAAAAAAAAAATTACTTGCATCACCACCAATAACATTTCATAATCACATTCCTCCATCTAGTAGACAAACATTTGTTGAATTCCTCATGGTTTCACTACAACAACTCACACAAACACCTAAACAATTGAAAAGTCTTAGTCTTTTGGGGCTATTTTCCCTCATCCATACCATGAAAATGAAGTCAATATGAGCTTCTCCCTTGTAGGGAATTTGTTGGACTACTAACATCCCATACCACCATCCAATACCATCCTACTAAGTTCCTAGATGTGATATTGTAACTTTATATGTAGGGCATTCCCAATAGCTTTTAAGATTATATGAAAACATTATCACTAGATGTTGTTGTACATAATCAATTGCTACATCAAGCTTTAATAATCATGCACATTGATTTTTAATATCTTGTTTGTTGTTCATTCTTGCAGGGGTCATATTTTCGTTTTTCCAAAAGCGCATTGAATATGGGAAACATATGTAGTAATCAAAGAAAGTCTAGAAGGAGGCTGCTACCCCCCTGAAAAAGGCCCATGAGATAAGAGAAAAGGCCAGGTTGTACATGCAAAACTGTAAAAATCAAAATGTTAGTGCCTTAGATCCATCAACAAGCAATGACGAGGTGGTTGAAGTCAATCAAATCTTGCCTGATGTCGAGTATGAAGGGATGGATGTTGAACAAGTTCTTAACTGGAAACCACCCCAAGAAGAGCACCCACTTGGTGAACACACTCCATTGCAGGACCAATTACTGAACGAAGGGCCATAACAAACCGTTGACAAGATGCATACTTCCTTGCCGACTCCCTTACCTCAACGATCAACCGGACGACGAAGAACTCCAAGACGTATTCATGTGGATGAAAGTTCATTTTTAGGACTTGAAGGTAAGATGTCCAAACGCACTATTGATTTCCATTGTAACAAGATAATCAAAGATTTTTTTGAATCCAAAACCGATGCAGCAAAATGTCAATTGTTTCTTGCTTTGTTAAAATCACATTGTCTAGCTCATGTTAGGAGAATTTTGTGCATAAAGGTAGTTAGAAGTTCAGAGGCCAACAATCATGTTGTTAGAAATCTACAATCTGCATTTAATTTGATTGGAAAAACTTCTCGCACAAAATATTTTAATGCGGCCCGTCGTGTACTGTCGAAATCGATTGTAGACAAATCCACAAGGCAACGTCGCCTACTATCACACACATGTAAAATCTTTAAAGTAGATAGAAAGACTCTTCAAAAGTATTCTGCCATTAGAGAAAAACTTGAGACCCCAGGCCAAAAAGATTGTTGGGCCTTTGTTGGTAGGTTACCTCGTTCAGACATGAAGCTCATTGATCCTGTTAAAGAACTAGTGCAAAAGTTTTGGCATGATAACACTAGACCATAATCGAATCAATAAAATGTTTTAAAGTTGAGAAAAGGTGTTAGGGGGGTGAACCCCATGTCAATCACTTCCTTGACACCACACAAACATAACTCTATGAGAGGTTCAAGAATGAGCACACACAATTGAACTTGGGCCAAAGGTCCTTCGAAAAATGCAAACCTTGGTATGTTAGAATTTGCATTGATTGCAATACATGTTGTTGTAGATACCATGTAGAATTTGAGTACTATTATGATACATATAGACATATATTTTGTAGTTTGCATACTAACATTGTGCAGGATTTCCCTTCGTTACAACCACCGAATGCATCCAGAGAATTTATACATAGCATAATGTGTGGAAGGCCTGAAGGACAAAAATATTATAAAAGATCATGTTTATATGGGACGTGTTCCAGTTGTAGTGGATTTACATTATTGAGTCGCTGCATCCACACAACTATGGAGCACAAATTTGGGAGGATGTCAGTAGAAATGCAGAACTTCCAGTACATAACATATCAAGTTGATAGTTCGAAGGAAAGAAAAAAAATTGCATTGGTGAAGTCACAGGTAATCTAAGTTTGCATGCTTTCATACTGTACATGTTGAATTTGTACATATATATTCAGATTGAAAATGCCACGTTGTATTAATGCCCTTGGTTTTGTGGCACCAGGTACAAATTTGTGATTTCATGAAGGAATTCTACCAAAAGACCGAGCATTATGTACAGCACGTCCATGTAGCACCCAGGCAGGATGAACAGTACAGATAGTGCAGGGACACCTTTCCCAAGAGCACAATATTGTCGATTGTGGACTTTGCGGAAAACTATACCCTACATCCACAGAATGAGATTCAAAGTCAATACTACCATTCAGACCAAGTTAGCATAATGGTCCATATCACATACAGGCACGTGCCAGAGAGCAGCAATGACATGAGGATGATATTAAAAGAGAGTGACGACAGGTGCCACTAACTACATTATGTGCAGCATTGCTTCAAAATTTTCTATGATCAGCTGAAGGAGAGAGGGATACATATGGATCAGCATTGGATATGGTCAGATGGTTGTGTAGGCCAGTTCAAAAATGCATGTGTTTTCTAGTGGTTGAGTATGTTGCACAAGACTTATGATGTGCTGCATGTATGGAACTATTTTGAGAACGGGCATGGAAAGGGAGAGCACGACGGGGATGGAGCATGTCTCAAAACTACCCTACGAAGGGAGGAGATGAGGTGCATGGGAGGCCCTCATATTCAGAATACCGAATCCACAGTTCAATGGTGCAAAGAAAAAATGTCAGATCGAACCACGGAACAACACATACAAACAGGTAGAGGACATGTTGTCAGAAATTTCTGGAATGTAGTTGATATAGATCGATCGCATTCTTATAGTTGTAGTACTGTGCAATGCACTCGTGGATTTCATTCGGTTCGAAGCTCAAACAATCCTTTATTTGAAATATGGACGCGAAAACTTGCTTGCTTTTGTGGGTCTTGCAACAGTTGTGAGTGGGATGAGTGCGAATAAATGGATTGGTTTGATGAATGGGATCATATATCACTTGCAGTGGACCCATGTGCAGTTGTTGAAACAATCCAGTTAGAGGAAGGCCAATCCTCTATTTCGAATGAATATGATCATATATTTGATCTTGTACAACCAGGTAAACATTTCTGCATGCATATCCCAGTTCCCTCCTTGTTTTTGTAATTATCCAAGTTATCAAACCACTACTTGTTGGAATATGACCTGAAAATGCATTTTTGTAGGACACATCTACACAGTTGTCACCCCGACAAACAGTGCAATTAGGACGAATTATTGGTTGGCATGATTCATACAAGGGAAGCAAACCCTCCTCGCATCATTAATGGATAGTGAAGGCATTACCTTTCTGACTGGATTGATGGTTGTTCAGGGGGAATATCTTACAGTGGATGGAAAGGGACCAAAGAGAAATGGCTACACATACACAGATTACAGACTAGGGTCACAGGTTTATCACTTTACGCACTTGATCGTGGGTACAAACATCCAACTACAAACAATGTCAACGAAGTCATCAAACAAGGTACACTACTTACTACCTCATGCGGAGCATGAGAGGTTGTTCGAGACAATAAAAAATCGAGAGGATCCAGAAGTCCTAATTGAATGAGGTGCATAGAATAGCCATGTGATTGTTTATTCATGCACGGTTAATGTTATTCATGTTAGATGGTTTATTTGATATCCTTATCTTATATCGCTTATTTGATGTCTGAGTTATGATTAAGTTATGATTTATAGCCATGTGATTGTTTATTCATGTATGATTAACCCTAGAAGCACTAATATAACCCTACAAACATAATCTAGCCCTAGAAATGCTAGAAAGCTAAACTAACCCTAGAAACACTAATCTAACCCTCAGAAACTAATCTAGAATCCTAGAAATATAATCTAGCCCTAGAAATCCTAGAAAGCTAAACTAACCCTAGAAACACTAATCTAACCCTCATAAACTAATCTAGAATCCTAGAAACATAATCTATCCCTAGAAATCCTAGAAAGCTAAACTAACCCTAGAAACACTAATCTAACCCTCAGAAACTAATCTAGAATCCTAGAAACCTAATGTAGCCCTATTAACCTAATATAGCCCTAGAATCCATGACCCACCACACGTACCCTCAATAGGGGGTATTTGGACTCCAAGTGGGATAGGATCACTATTAGAAGGGTTTGTTATCCAAACTATTAAGGGCCCAAGTCACATTGAGTCATTTCCAGTCTTATATAGCCTATATGCCGCTAATCAAATGCCAAAAAATCCGGCTGGGTTAACACTTGTTATCTTACACACTCTAATTAACCTCTAGGCAAAGCAACAGCCATTGCTCTGCAACCTGTGAAGGTTGTGCAAGAAAAAAACTAAGTGCTACTAATCAGAGGAGGGTAGTTGTCACTGGATTGGGAGTAGTCACTTCCTTTGGTCATGATACAGGTACTTTATAGGGAAATCTTCTTCAGGGACAGAGTGGTATTGGTGATATTGAGAGCTTTGATTGCTCTGATTTTGCAAGTGTAATTGGCATCAATGTGATTCATTTGCTTCCTCTCATTTACACCTCTTTTGAATTTTTCTACTTGACTTGTAAATGTGGAAGAGTCCACCAAGTCAAAGGGTTTTTTCTCATCATGATCTCACCAAGAGCCACATACAAAAAAACCATGCATCATGTACAAAATAAACATGCAACAGCCTTCTGGTCAATGCTTAATCAGTGATCTCCACCATGCATGATTCACTCAAGCATGATTCTCCTTACAATACATGCAAGAGCTAGCAACAACATTCAACATTGCCTTCACACAACCTCTATGACCTCTATTCCTTATGTAGCTCAGTCTCCATGCTTTATGCACTACGGTCATAATAATCATAGCAATTGTCTAATAATTCATAAACACATATGATCAATCATGACTACTCAATCCATCATGATGTCACATAAGTAAAAAAAAAATGAGACCAAGACTTCCTTGGGACAAAATATTGTTGATTCATATCTTCAACCCCCCCATCTATTACAGTTATTCTTCACAACTACAAAATCCCAACAATGACATAATAATTGGGAATCACATTCAACTCAAGCACATCATTAGTAGTACTTATTTGCAACTTTTCCATGATAATTCTTTCATAAAACATAATATTAGTAGCATCTTGTAGAATATTTTCTCATTATATGGTGCATTGCATCAAACCAATAGACAATGACTACTATTTTGCAACAAATAACCTCCAAAAAACATAGAACCAATGACATCATAGAAAAACCATAGAACATAGAAACACACTATGTAACATAATTATCAATGAAAAATATACTTTATTATATGTTAATCCTCTTATCCTACAAATGAAACTTCCCAATATTTTGTTGCTTCCGGTTCTCTTGTCAGATTTATCAAAAAATATAGGGAGATGTTTTTCAACAAAATTCAATGCAATTGCACATTTATTACATGTATATGTACATTAAGGACATGTAACTACTTCCTTAAC
Source organism: Larix kaempferi (assembly GCA_027924585.1). Classification (NCBI taxonomy): domain Eukaryota; kingdom Viridiplantae; phylum Streptophyta; class Pinopsida; order Pinales; family Pinaceae; genus Larix; species Larix kaempferi. Next base: position 4,240,630 of record BSBM01000374.1, on the reverse strand, counting down.
AAAAAGAGAAGTTGAGAGAAAATCTCTTAATAACTTAACACTCAACCTAAACACAAAGATATTATAAAAATTAATCATAAAAATACTCACCTGACACATACTTAGCTGAGAGAATATCTCAATTATATCAACATCCACTTAGTTAGTCTCATAACAACCACATCCACTCTGTGATACCTCATGTATACATCCACTTAAATTATGTGCACAAACTTCAACCATATGTGAACCCATTATATAACACCTTACCTAATCTAGTAGGTCAATCACTCATAATAACCATGAAGTAATAGGTCATAGTATACATATGCAAAATTCTTCATATTTGCACTTGTATCCTCATCCATTAGCATACACCAAATATATTTGAAAACATTGCATTATCAACCCTCACCCAAACCCTAGCACTAACCCTCACCCAAACCCTAGCACTAAACCATCTCCTTCATCATCACCATCACCATCGCCATCACCATCTCCATCATCATCATTGACTCTAACTCTAACCCTAATTCAATTTCCTTCTATAACCCTAGCCCTAACACTCACCCAAACCCTAGAACTAAGTCATATTCTCCATCCTTACCATCACCATCACCATCACCATTAACGTCTTCATCATGACCACCATCTCCATCATCATCATTGACTCTAACTTTAACCTTAATTCAATTTCCTTCTATAACCCTAGCCCTGACCCTCACCCAAACCCTAGCACTAAGCCATCTTCTCCATCCTCACCATCACCATCACCGTCACCATCAACATCTTCATCATCACCACCATCTCCATCATCATCATTGACTCTACCTCTAACCCTAATTCAATTTCCTTTTATAACCCTAGCCCTAACCCTCACACGAACCCTAGCACTAAGCCATCTTCTCCATCCTCACCATCACCATCACCGTCACCATCAATAGATCTTCATCATCACCACCATCTCCATCATTATCATTGACTCTACCTCTAACCCTAATTCAATTTCCTTTTATAACCCTAGCCCTAACCCTCACCCAAACCCTAGCACTAAGCCATCTTCTCCATCCTCACCATCACCATCACCGTCACCATCAACGTCTTCATCATCATCATTGACTCTACCTCTAACCCTAACTCTAACTCCAACTCTAACCCTAACTCCAGGTTCCTCATCAAAGCCTCCATCATCATCATCTTCATGGCCATCGCCATCACCATCACCGTCAACCTCTTCATCATCATCACCATCATCATCATCATATGTGCCCGGTGGATGATTTTCCAGAGTTGACCCCCATGTGCAAAAATTGCACACTCCCTCACTGAGCAAAATGCTAGTTTCCAAGATGGACGTACAAGATGAGGGCGGGGCCACTGGGCCAGAGGGGAGGGTCACCCCTAGCACTATCCTGGCATGCAGAATCCAACGAAGTCAATAGCTCGTCGATCCGAGCCACGGTCTTCATTCTATGGCTCGTCCTGTCTCAAATCTAGAAGGTCTTCAGGGACACCTGCTGGATACCTGTCAGGGGCGTAGAACTCCAACCATGCAACAAAACAGGGTTCTGGGGAGTCTTGCAGGTGTGCCTAGCCAGGTTCCGGTTGGGAACGCTAGCCACAAGTGCCTGGTGGAATATTTTCCAGAGTTGACCCCCGTGTGCAAAAATTGCACACTCCCTCACTGAGCAAAACCCTAGTTTCCAAGATGGATGTACAAGATGAGGGCAGGGCCACCGAGCCGGAGGGGAGGGCCACCCCTAGCACTATCTCGGCTAGATGAATCTAACGGATTCGACGGTTCGTTGATCCGAGCCACGGTCTTCATTCTATGGCTTGTCCTTAGAACTTCTCTTAGCAATCACAACGAATCCTTCATTGTTCACATAAGCTCGGACAATACTCCCTACTTTTAAACGCATTCTGGAGAGAGAAAGAGGACAAGTTCATCAAAGCGACTTCATTCATCTATATTCTCGTAATGTACACATACTCCATCTTTATCTTGATAAACAAGAGTTTTACAATAGCTTGAATGTTTTGGGCGTGGTTATCTCCTTGTATTTGGTTGTCTGATTGGTTGACAAGCTTGCCTGAAAATCTGTACATTGAACTTCTTTGTTTCATTACTGAAAAATGGAAGGGATTTTCAAGTCACCTTCAAAACACTCCTTTGTTAAAATATCTAAGTTCTTCCAACAACATAGATTTGGCTAGTGTATCAAATGCTGCCGTGCACACCAGAATTTATCTTTCATCAAAGGAGTTGCACATATTATGGCTAACGAAATGGTCTCGAGAGCTTGGAAGTGCTGGCAAATATTATTCCATGCCTGAATCTACCCAGAAGGAAATTATAAATTTAGATCCTTGAGAATGCCTGAATCTACCCAGAAGGAAATTATAAATTTAGATCCTCGAGAAGGTAAGAAACTGTATGAGTGGTTGAATCATTATCCTAAAATTACAAAGCTTTCTATCTCAAAGTTTGTTGAGCGGCTCCTGGATGTAGTATCAGACTCAATAGATAGTAAACTTGTTATCACCACTAGAATGGCCCCAAGGTTCCCGACTAGAATGCCCGTAGATCCCAAACCGTGACTCGGTTCATGAATCTGTTGAATCCAGTGGGTCTAGGACACCAGGTTTCAGCTATGGGACCCCTCACAACATGCCTCGAAGACCCGGAAGTGGTGCTAATGGGCCATCCTCGGAGCTAGGGTTTTGCTCAATGAAGGCCATTCCAAATTTGCTCAATGGGTCCATTTCTTGTTCGGAGGCCCCCGGCATCCATGGCCACCATGGGTAGGTCCACTATGGCCACGTGGACCTGTGGGAGCCGACGAAATCCAAGTCCACTTGCCAGTTTGGGTTCCGTGGCCATAGAGAAAATGCCCAAAATGTCCCTGAACAACCCCGGGGTGCTCGACTAGAATGCCCGTGGCACCCGAACCGTGGCTCGGTTCGCTAATCCGTTGATTCTGGTGGGTCTGGGATGGCGGGTTTCAGCTAGCGGACCCTCCACAGTGTCCCCCGAAGACCCAGAAGCAGTGCCAACAAGCCATCTCCGGATCTAGGGTTTTTCTAAGTGATGGCCATTCCAAATTTTCTCAAGGGGGCCATTTCTCGTCTGAATGCACCCGAGCATGCGTGGCCACCATGGATAGGTCTGCTATGGCCACATGGACCTATCGGAGCCAACGGAATCCAAGTCCGCTTGCCAGTTTGGGTTTCGTGGCCATGAAGCAAATCCCCAAAGTGTCCTTGAACAGCCCCGGGGTGCCTGACTAGAATGCCCGTGGCCCCCGAACCGTGGGTCGATTCGCGAATCTGTCGATTCCGGTGAGTCCGAAATGGTGGGTTTCGGCTAGGGGATCCCCCACAGCATCCCCTGAATATTCAAAAGCAGTGCCAATGATCCATCTCCAGAGCTAGGATTTTGCTCAGTGATGGCCATTCCAAATTTGCTCAAGGGGGCCATTTCTCGTCCGGATGCCCCTGGGCATGCGTGGCCATTGTGGACAGGTCCGCAATGGCCATGTGGACCTGTGGGAGGTGACGGAATCCAAGTGCTCTCACCGGGTTGGGTTCCGTGGCCCTAGGGAAAATCCTCCAGGTTTCCCTGAACGGCCCCAGGGTGCCCGACTAGAATGCCCATGGCACCGAAACCGTGGCTCGGTTCGCAAATCCTTCAACTCTGGTGGGTCTGGGACACCGGGTTTCAGCTAGGGGACCCCCCCACAGCATGCCTCGAAGCCCCAGAAGTGGTGCCAATGGGTCATCCTTGGACCTAGGGTTTTTCTTAGTGAGGGCCATTCCATATTTGCTCGAGGAAGCCATTTCTCGTCCGGAGGCAAAAGAAGATCAATTTTCGACAAAACAATGTAGTTAGCAGAAGAAGATTAATTTTCAATAAAATAATGTAGTTATTACATGTGGAGGCAGTGGTTTCCCGTGGAAAACGAGTGTAGGGTTGAGCAGAGGAAAGATGTTGGGAAATGGGCTATTACATTAGCTTTTCCAATGGGCAAGTGGTTTACAGAAGGAAATATGGCGGTTGTAGGTATCTATGCTTTTCTTCTGACGGAAATAGGATTTCCCTCGGAAGAAAAGCATAGATACCTACAGCCGCCCATCGGAAAAGCTAATGTAATAGCCCATTTCCCAACATCTTTCCTCTACTCAACCCTACACTCGTTTTCCATGGGAAACTGCTGCCTCCACATGTAATAACTACATTGTTTTGTCAAAAATTGATCAGATTCTGCTAACTACATTGTTTTGTTGAAAATTGATCTTCTTCTGCCTCCGGACAAGAAATGGCCCCCTTGAGCAAATCTGGAATGGCCTTCAGGTGCTACGAGCATTCTAGTCAGGCACCACGGTGGCCACGCACGCCAGGGGGCCTCTGGACGAGAAATGCACCCCTTGAGAGAATTTGGAATGGTCATCACTGAGCAAAACCCTAGCTCCCAAGATGGCTCATTGGCACCACTTCCAGGTCTTCAGGGAACGCTGTGGGGGCTATTGTAGCTGAAACGCATCATCCGAGACCCACCATAATCGATGGATTCACGAACCGAGCCATGGTTCAGGTGCCACGGGCATTCTAGTCGGGCACCCTGGGGCCGTTCAGGGACACTTTGGGCATTTGCTCCATCGCCACGGAACCCAAATCGGCGAGTGGACTTGGATTCCGTCGCTTCCCATAGGTCCACATGGCCATTGTGGACCTGTCCACAGTGCCCACGCACGCCCGGGGGCATCCGGATGAGAAATGGCCCCTTGAGCAAATTTGGAATGGCCATCACTAAGCAAAACCCTAGCTCCAGAGATGGCTCATTGGCACTGCCTCCGGGTCTTCGGGGGACGTTGTGGGGGGTCCCCTAGCTGAAACCCGTTGTCCAAGACCCACCATAATCGATGGATTCGTGAACCGAGCCACGGTTCGGGTGCCACGGGCATTCTAGTCGGGCACCCTGGGGTCGTTCAGGGACACCTGGAGGATTTGCCCCGGGGCCATGGAACCCAACCTGGTGAGTGGACTCAGATTTCGTCGCTCCCACAGGTCCACGTGGCCATAGTGGAGCTGTCCATGGTGGCCATGCATTCCCGGGGGCCTCCGGACGAGAAATGGCCCCCTTGAGCAAATTTGGAATGGCCTTCACTGAGCAAAACCCTAGCTCCGCGGATGGCCCATTGGCACCACTTTCGGGTCTTCGAGGCACGTTCTGGGGGGTCCCCTAGATAAAACCGAGCATACCGAACTCATTAGAGTCGACGGATTAGCGAACCAAGCCACAGTTTGGGCGCTACGGGAATTCTAGTCGGGCACCCCAAGGCCATTTAGGGACACTTTGGGCATTTGCTCCGCGGCCACGGAACCCAAACTGGTGAGTGGACTTGGATTTTGTCGGCTCCCACAGGTCCACGTGGCCATAGTGGACCTGTCCATGGTGGCCACACACGCCCGGGGGCCTCCGGGCAAGAAATAGCTCCATTGAGCAAATTTGGAATGGCCTTCTCTGAGCAAAACCCTTGCTCCGAGGATGTTCTATTCGCACTACTTTTGGGTCTTCGAGGCACACTGTGGGGGGTCCCCTAGTTGAAACCCAGCATCTTGGACCCACCGGAGTCGACGGATTCGCGAACCAAGCCACGGTTCGAGCGCTACGGGCATTCTAGTCAGGCACCCCAGGGCTGTTCAGGGACACTTGGAGGATTTGACCCGGGGCCACGAAACCCAAACCGGCAAGAGGACTTGGATTACATCGGCTCCCATAAGTCCACCTAGCCATTACGAACCTATCCATGGTGGCCACACATGCCCGGGGACCTCCGGTAGAGAAATGGCCCCCTTTATAAAATTTGGCATGGCCTTCACACATGGGTCAACTTTGGAAAATATTCCATCGGGCACTTAGGGATAGCGTTCCCGGCTGGAACCTGCCTAGACACACCTGCAGGACTCCCCGGAACCCAGTTTTGTTGCACGGTTGGAGTTCTACACCCCCGGTAGGTATCCAATAGGTGTCCCTGAAGGCCTTTTGGATGCGAGACGGGACGAGCCATAGAATGAAGACTGTGGCTCGGATCGATGAACCATTGAATCCATTGGATTTAGCACACCGGGATAGTGCTAGGGGTGCCCCTCCCCTTCAGCCCAGTGGCCCCACCCTCATCTTGTATGTCTATCTTGGAAACTAGGGTTTTGCTCAGTGAGGGAGTGTGCAATTTTTGCACACGGGGGTCAACTCTAGAAAATCACCCACCGGGCACTTGTGGCTAGCATTCTCGGCTGGAACCTGCCTGGACACACCTGCATGACTCCCCGAAACCTGATTTTATTACAAGGTTGGAGTTCTACACCCCCAGCAGGTATCCAGCAGGTGTCCCTGAAGGCCTTTTGGATGCGAGACGGGATGAGCCATAGGATGAAGACCGTGGCTTGGATCAATGAATCATCGACTCCATTGGATTTAGCATGTCGGGATAGTGCTAGGGGTGCCCCTCCCATCTGGCCCGGTGGCCCCGCCCTCATCTTGTACGTCCATCTTGGAAACTAGGGTTTTGCTCAGTGAGGGAGTGTGCAATTTTTGCACACGGGGGTCAACTCTGGAAAATATTCCACCAGGCACTTAGGGCTAGCATTCTTAGCCAGAACCTGCCTAGACACACCTACAGGACTCCTCGAAACCCGGTTTTGTTGCACGGTTCGAGTTCTATGCCCCCGGCAGGTATCCAGCAGGTGTCCCTGAAGGCCTTTTAGATGCGAGACGGGATGAGCCATAGAATGAATTCCATGGCTTGGATCAACGAATCGTCGACTCCGTTGGATTCAGCACGTCGGGATAGTGCTAGGGGTGACCTTCCCCTATGGCTCGGTGGCCTTGCCCTCATCTTGTACGTCCATCTTGGAAACTACGGTTTTGCTCAGTGAGGGGAGTGTGCAATTTTTGCACACGGGGGTCAACTCCGGAAAATCTTCCATTGGGCACGTATGATGATGATGATGGTGACGATGATGAAGAGGTTGACGGTGATGGTGATGGCGATGGCGATGGTCATGAAGATGATGATGATGGAGGCTTTGATGAGGAACCTGGAGTTAGAGTTAGAGTTGGAGTTAGAGTTAGGGTTAGAGGTAGAGTCAGTGATGATGATGGAGATGGTGGTTATGATGAAGACGTTGATGGTGACAGTGATCGTGATGGTGAGGATGGAGAAGATGGCTTAGTGTTAGGGTTTGGGTGAGGGTTAGGGCTAGCGTTATAGAAGGAAATTGAATTAGGGTTAGAGTTAGAGTCAATGATGATGATGGAGATGGTGGTGATGATGAAGACGTTGATGGTGACGGTAATGGTGATGGTGAGGATGGAGAAGATGGCTTAGTGCTAGGGTTTGGGTGAGGGTTAGGGCTAGGGTTATAGAAGGAAATTGAATTAGGGTTAGAGTTAGAGTCAATGATGATGATGGAGATGGTGGTGATGATGAAGACGTTGATGGTGACGATGATGGTGATGGTGAGGATGGAGAAGATGGCTTAGTGCTAGGGTTTGGGTGAGGTTGATGGTGATGGTGATGGTGATGATGATGGTGATGGTTGTTAGGTTGATGGTGATGGTGATGGTGATGATGGAGATGGTGATGGTTCTGTCTCCCATCCAAAAGATGGAAATGGTGATGATGACGAAGATGGTGATGATGATAAATATGGTGAAGTTGATGATGATGGTGATGGTGGTGATGTTGGTTGTGGAGCCAGATCTTCTAGTCTCAGAGATGATATTGTATTAGCCGTGTTTGTACCCCAGTTTTATATGATATGTAGGTGGACTGTACAGTCACCCCAGCGGGGGGGGTGTGGGGGGGCATCACCCCCCCACGGGGTTCCACATGGGACCATCCCCCTTGGCTGGGGGGTTCGGGGGCAGCTTCCCCGAGAAATGGGGGTTTGGGGGCAATGCCCCCAAAGAAAATTTTTGGGGCTGTTTTCGCCAGATGTTTTGAGGGCCCATGGTTTTGGGTATCCCGTGGTATTTTCCCATTGTATTTCCCTTATAAAATAAAGACATTGTAATATGGCTAGGGATGATGATGTATTAGGTTTTATGCATTGTAAAGATCTCTCAGATCAGGAGAGAGACTGTGAAATAGAGAAGAGGAAGTGCAGCAGTTGTGCTGCAGGTTGTATCCATTCACCTTGCTGGACGGTAATAATAATAAGGACTGGAAAATTCAGTGTGGACGTAACCCAAGTTGGGTGAACCACGATATATCTATGTCTCTCTTGTAATGTGTATGTGTGATTATATTTGCATTTCTGTTTATTGTTATTGCTTTGCGATCCTGTTTTTCTAACAGGTGAAGTTGATGGTCATGGTGATGGTGATGATGACGAATATGGTGATGATGATGAAGGTGTTGATGATGATGGCGATGGTGAAGAAGATGATGATGAATATGATGAAGGTGTTGGGGAATTTATTTATATCCAATGTATTTGACTCTAAGAACCTCTCATGTGTGATTATAAAAAAATCAAGATTCCCTCAACCCCCAAACATGCCCTTTCAAAGAATTTTTTATCTTTGAGTGTGGTATGGGTGCCAACATGAGGTTTTGTCTACTAAGGATGGATCTTGGTGTCTTGATCATGGTTGGGGTGATGACAATGAGGTTCATATGACTCCAATGAATCTTCCATGGATCATGGGGTAAAATGATCTCTCAAGTATTATTGCATGTGAACTTGCACGTACCAAGCTACAACAAATCTTTCACAGGAGTCGATTTGTCTATGTGAATAGATAAGTGAAAAGATTTTAGCAACAAGACCTATCAATTTTAACTTGGAAGTATCGGAAATGTTCAAAGTTGGATTGAGAGGCTTGATGGTGATTGTAGTAGTGGGCATGGTATTGGTGAAAATGATGACATGATAGTCGAATTAAACATTAATATGGTGACCCTAGAGCTTGGATCATAGCCTAGAAACACGAAAGCCTAGCCTAAAAACCCTAGTTGGTAGCATAAACCCTAGTTTGTATTCTAATCACAATGAAACCCTATTGTGTATCCTAATATCTAGCCCTAAATTATAATACATGTAAAGATTAAATCATTTTCATTGTACATATATATTCATCTGCATACATTTGAATCCAAACCACTATACACATATATGAATACATAAAATTAGATCGCTATCACATAATGATAAATTAAGGAAGTCCTAATTGTAAATGGTAGTGGATGTGATGGTCATCAAATCAAAGGTGGCTATATCTATGAGTGAGAATTAATGAGCTAGCTATACATCGTGCTCAAGGTTGTCCTATTTGTATGGTGACAATTGATTAAGAAATGATTCCATAACTTGGTTATTAATTTGTTGCATGATCTTAAGTGGACAAAATGGTCAAAATAAATACTAGTGACGACATTTCATTATGTAGAGTATGGCCTTTTTGGATCTCAATTATGTAGAACTATTAAAAATCATGTTGGATCTCATTTTAACCTTTTGACGACAATGGACATTTTCTATTTCTAAGTGTTCTTTTCCTAGTACTCAAGTTCCCAGTATATACCTAATGTGCCATGAGGTGTGATTTTGTCAATCCATTTATTCTGTTTGTTTTTAGATTAATTCTCACACATGATTTTTGTTTGAGTTAGCCTATGTTTACAATGTTCTCTTAACATAGATACATTAGAAGCTTTTACATGTGGAAAGATAAACCAAGCTGAACTTGCAATATCCAACTTCTCTTCTAAGATCTAGGTAAAACCCAAATTTACACAACATCACATCATGATACACACAACATGAGACAACCACATTAGAAAACGAAATATATAAATCACATAACTGAAAATCCATGTACATCGAGGCTACAAAACTCATCCAAACATATACAATTTCTGGAGAATAGTGGAACATGGTTCCCAATGTATGTACATGGCAACTCGTGCCCTACACAAAATGCGACAACTCATGTCGTAGATACAAAATACATGGCAACTCATGACGTAGGTGCAAAGTACATAAAAAACTGGTGCACAAAAGTGCCACATTGTGGCTAATGTACATAACACGTGGCGTGTCAAGCATTGTGACCACCGCCGTCACTCCCAGGTGCAGATCCAAAGTCGATCTTCCTACTCTTCGAGCTACCGGTGCCTCGGGTCTTTGTCCGTCTAGGAGTAGACCGTCTGTCCGAGCTCTGGAACAAATGATATAAGATACCATCATTTTCAAGCATTTGCAACATTTACCACATTTATAAAAACAAATGTAGAATTCAAATATTAAACAAATCACCTCTGACATGAGTGGGAAACATTGGGGAGGTGTCCTAGATCTGCGAAGCCTCTCAACAATTCCAACCTAGAACATTTAAAACAATCATTTCATTGAAAAGTCATAATTGCTTAAATTAATTTTTGTTAATACATCAAAATATTTTCATAAATTAACTTGATTCTCACCGTGAAAACCTTCGACGATGGACATGGCTGGCCTTTTGGGCTAGCAGGTGGAGCAAATGGCCGGACAACCAACTTCGATGCATTGATGGGGGGGGGGGCACAGATTGTAGTGGCAGCCACTACAGGTGCAACCACTAGAGATACTGTGAGGATATTGGAAGAGTAGATGCCACAATAGTGCGAGAAGTGGGGATGATATGGTGGGAGAAGATGCGGTGGTATGGGGTGGAGGAGGACCATGTGGACTATGAACCCCTGTCGACTGTAGGATAGAGGGTATCGAACAGAAATGGCTACGGACGGTGTTGAGGGATGGTGCATGGGAGGGCAGTCCTGCATGGAGGGAGGAGGATGGACAAATGGGAGGTTGTGGACGAAGAAGGGAAGGTGGAAGGAAGGGGGGGAGTGGACAAATGGGGGAGGATGGATAGACATGGGGGTGTGGATAAATTGGGGGGGGATGTATGGATGTAGGGGGGTGGGTGAGTGGGGGGAGGATGGATGGAGGGGGGAGTATGGTCGGAGAGGGGGGGGATGGATTGAAGGGAGGGGGTGGAGGTAGGGAGGGGTCTAGATGAAAGCGAAGGGGGGGTACTCATGGGATAGGGTGGATACACATGACTAAAATACGGAGACACAGCTGCTGGTGGAACCTACATATACATTTGTAATATCACAATTTAGTAAACAAACAATAAATTAAACCATAGTAAGTCGTAACAAATCAAATTAAAAGCATGCTTATAACTACACATTGTACCTGTCTATATGGTGATGTGCCAATCCTTGGCGGGGGTGGCTAATCACCGTAGTCACGAAACACCTGTGGAAAACAAAATGGATCATGTTATGAACATGTTAAACAAGTCATAATCTAGTAAATCAAGATATTCAAAAACATTGTACGAACTATCAACATGTATGCCATAAATATAAATACTTGAGTAATATAAATGACATAAGTAATAACAAATTGTGTTAGGTACTGAAATACCTCCGTGTGGGGTGCCGCAATTTCAGTTGTAGCCGCATTGCTGCAATCCAGGTTGGGAGATTCTACGTTCTCCCATCTCGGTGTATCAACTCTGAATAACTGTACATTGAAAATAATAGTCTAGGTCAAACAAAAATACTTTCAAAATACTTTACAAGTTATAAAGTGATGATTGAAAACACATTAAAAAAATTGCTGACTTGATCCATATAACAACCCTCGGTCAGGACAGGGCAAGTGTGCCCGCAATGGGGACAAAGATGTGGCATTGTCCCTGTAGAACTGGAATGCTCAGCATGGCTACCATGAGTCATGGGTCTATCCTGGCCCTGTCATGAAGGCCCTTGCACCTGGATCTCTATCAAGGTCACCCGACCTCCTCCACTATAGTCGCTGCTACAAACGAGGTGTGTTTGAGGAGACCACGTGCAACATTCCTCATTGACACCTCGATTTGATCAAGCTTATGTGGAAACTGAGGTGGCTAGGGAGAGGGGTTGGGGTCGCACCTCGGAGCTGGTGGCCCTCTCAGTGGGTTCCTCCTGGAAGCAGGTCGATCTTGGGTAGAGCCATGCCCAACACCCTGGAACTCGGTTATGTCAAAATAGTTGACATGTAAACCGACGAAAAACTCAGCCCACAGTTGGCAAAGGAAGTACTGTGGAACCTCCCTATTATTGTAGAGAGGTTTATCGTATACCATGAACCACCTCTGCATCCAATTGTCCCTCCATGGTTGGTAATGACACCAATCCATGCACACATGTGACTTTGTAATGTTCAGTGGTTGGCCTGTTTTTGGATCAGTGAAACATACTATATAATTGGGCTTTTGTAATGTTCAAATCTTTTATTGCTTCCTTGGAGATGCTCGTGGAGTAGTACTCCCGCATCCTACCTCTAAATTGAGTCATGTCAGTCAATTGCTGGTGTGCATGTATGAGGGAGTCGATTGAGTCTCAATTGACGTGGCAAGAGACAATTGAGATGGTTCACCCGAGTTTCTAAGTTTGTGAGTGTGCACTCGCATTTCATTTACATAGTGGTTAAGGTCATCTTGTTCAAAATTAGATTGTGGGTTTTTGTTTTGTTCGGCATTTGGATTGTGTTCACGGTTTTCTTCGGCATTGGGTCCAAGGTTTGGGTTTTCTTGTGTTCCACCGGACTCGAGGTTAACATCTTGTTCACTCATTGTCTCAGTTGCAATCTACAGTTGAAAATTGGTTCATTGTTTTTAAAATTTGGGAATTATTTACAATTACATAAACAAAAAAAATACAAAAATTGACACAAACAATGAATAAAATTGAAGAAAAACGTGATATTTACCTATTAATCAAAGTGGTGACGAGTTTGTGGGTTTATTTGGGTGGTTTTGGAGTGGATTTGGCCTCCGTTGGTAGTTGAATGGATGCGTACGTAGAGGAAGAGGATGCGCTCGGCCAGCCAAATGAAAAATGGGGAAATTGTCGACTCTTTCTTTTAATATATTTTTAATAGGGGGCGCATGCACGTCTCCTCTGTGCATATGCGTCAATGACATGCACGCGCCATCAACGCGCATGCGCCTCGGTTTGGTACCGAACCTAGAGGCACGTGCGCGTCTCCTTAGGTGCGGTTGCACTATTTTTTTTCTCCGCTAGCACGGCCCTATTGCAACGAATTTGGGGAGCATCTTCATGCGCCCCCCCCTCTATCATACCTTATGAAAGAAAAGTAAGAAATTACTTTGTTTGATTTAGATTTTTATATATGTGCTCAAAAAGCTTGGAGAGGGGAACATTCCTAAATTACTATAATTTTGATGAGATAGAAGGTTAAATAGAAGCTATGAAACGGATTTGGATGATAAAATCATGACAATAGAATAAAAAATTAAAGGAAAAGATAACATAAAATAAAACAAATAAAGTAAAAACATAATTCAGTCTAAATATAAAAGAATTGTTGGTATGTAAAAACAGATTGTATATACCTAATTCAGAGGAGATCAAGTCATTAAGCATGAATGAAATGCATAAAAGACCATATTCAGGAAATCCGAGATATCAGAAAATGATTACCATGTTAAGAAAATAATTATTTTGGCCTAATATGAAAAATGAACTAGCAAAATATATAGCTAGATGCTTTGAATCTCATCAAGTTAAGTATGAACATCAGCATCCAGCTGGATTGCTACAACCTTTACCCATTCCAAAATGGATGTGGGAAGTTATTAGCATGGATTTTTATAACAGATTTGCCTAAAAATTCTAGACAAAATGATTCAATTATGGTTGTGGTAGATAAACTTAGTAAGAAAGCACATTTTATTTCTGTCAAATCTACTTACAAAGCTATTAATATTGGTGATATTTTTATGAAAGAAATTTTCAGATTGCATGAGATACATAAAGTTGTGATTTCTAATAGGGATGTAAAGTTTACAACAAATTTTGGAAGACATTATTTAAAGGGTTTGATACTCAATTAAATTTTAGTACCGCATATCACCCCCAGAATGATGGACAAACTGAAAATTTTTAGAAGACATGCTTAGAATGTATGTAATAGACAAACCTGGGAAATGGGAAGAGTATTTACATCTTGTTGAGTTTGCATATAACAATCATTTTCAAGCCTCTACTAAAATGAGTCCGTTTGAGATACTTTGTGGAAGGAAATGTAACACTCCAATTTCTTGGAGTAGCCCAGTTGATAGATTAATGTTAAGTCCTGAAATATTGAAGGACATGGAACTAACAATGAAACAAGTACATCATAACTTGAAGATAGATCAATATAGACAAAAAAGCTATGCAGATTTGAAAAAAACTTAAGGAGAGTTCCAGGTAGGGGATCATGTTTATGTGAAAGTGAAACCCAAAAAAAGTTCCTTAAAGTTGGGAAAATGCACAAAATGGGCACCCAGGTATTGTGGACCATTTGAGATATTAGAAAAGGTTGGGTGAGTGGCTTATCAATTAGCACTACCACCTACAAATAAAATACATTTTTTTTTCATATTTCGATTCTAAAAATATATGTGCATGATGATACTCATGTGGTTGACTGGAATACTATCTAGGTGGAAACCAAAGGAGAATTTCAGGTGGGACCAGAATGTATTCTTGACAGGAGAGAACTTTAGGTCCGGAACCGTAGCATCGGACAAGTCAAGGTGTAATGGAAACACCTTATCCCAGAAGATGATACTTGGGAATTGGAAAGCAATATGCGCAAGGCATATCCAATTATGTTTCAATATGATATGGAGGAAGATTAAAAGTAACATCGAGGATGGTGTTAATTTCTACGAGGATGTGTATGTAATACACCGAAGAACCCAAACATTTATATTTATTAAGGAATATGTGTTATTATTTGATTTGACATTATTGACCAAGTGAGGTCAAGAAATTTGTAAATGAATTATTATTTTTAAATTATTAAATAGATGAGGGAATCAAAACTGAAATAGTTGTTTAAGAGTGTTTGTTGTCCCACAAGGAGAAATGACAAGTGTCAAGTGGAAAACCCATTATGCCAAGACTTCCTAATACAAGCGCAATGGTGCAGGAGGCTTCCTCCCTAAAAATCAAGTTGAGACTCTTTTTGGAGCAATTATGAGGAGGTGGGTCATAAATGACCCAAGTCCTAGGAAAATACTATAAAGTATTCAATTCATCCACTGAGCAGGAGGCTTATGATGAAGGGAAGAATACGATAAGTATTGATTTCATCTGTAATGTACCTAAAAATATGACTTAAAAAAAATAATTGTGTGGGATCTATTTAAGTGCAAGACCTAATATTTCTTTCAAATTAACTTTAGCACTCAGTAAAGACTATGGATAACATGTTTTGTTTATGCTCTGTTGTGATCAACACATTGATCATTTTCATAGTATTGACCTGGTATGATTTGCTTGCATGTACCTTTGATTATTAATATGATATGATAGTTGTGCACATATAATTGCGTTGCACTCTTTTACTAAAATGTTCGTGCTTGGTCCACAATCTAGGTTGATTGCATAATTTTGATCTATTTATCTATGTCTGCTTAGTTACGATTTACTATACTTTTCTGATATTTATTGTATTGTGAAGGGCCTTGAGGTCCACCAATGACCTGGGCTTACTTCACTTCTATTATGAGCTAATGCATGTTTTATTCTTGTGGCAGCTGACTTATGAAAACTTATTGTTACATTCGACACAAGTTCCAACATGTGCTAACCAACAACATCAAGGATAAATTCCTAAGTTGTTTGAACTATGGGCTTAATACCTATGGCTTAAGAAGTGGAGCGCTTATGTTCTAAATTGCATGGGCTGTCACTATAGGGCGTGGGTAACATATCGAAATGCTAGTGGGGGGATTTGTGACAATAAATGAGTGCCATGTGACCAGCTTGTGGGAGATGTCCACGCTGGCTAGAGTATGCTTGTGAAAATAACCTAAGCAAAAATGTAGTTTGAAGGTCATTTGTTGTTTTGGGGTTTGAAAGTGAGGAGCAGAGGCTCCTCCCCGCTCAAACATTTTGGAGGAATTCTGCACATGACCAGAGCATAGCTCCCGGTTAGTCCATAACTATTACAAAGGGCGCCCATGCTTTGAAAGGGTTTCAGGTAATGTCACTCATCATTACTCCATTTCAAATCTCTTTTTGTTTATATGTAGCAGTTTGTAAATGTATACTAACATGTTTTCTTTCCCTCACATGTCAGGAGGAAGGGGTTTCGTTGCTTACTTCAGAGGCTGGACTCGTTGCTGGAGTTTGGTTAGTTAGGAAGAGGGATGCCCTTGAAGTGAATGGCCCTCGTAAGTCCCAGGTCTACTGAATACCCTTTCCCCTTCATGAGATGCAGGGTGTTTACATTGTATGAATTTAAATGTAAAAGGAGGGGTTATATGGTTGCATTGTCGGAGCGACAATGAGTTTTAAGCAAGCCTAACTGAGCATACTCTGTTATTTAATTTGATGTGTTGAGATCTTTATACTAGCGTTGATCTAGGTGTTTGTATTTTCCATTGTAAGCCTACTGGGCATGTTAAAGGTTATTCTTTTCGGATACTGGAGAAGTGTATGTAACAAGATTTCTGAGACAGTGTTTCCTTTTTTTTGTTTAAATGTTGTGCATGTATTTGTATACTCAATGCCCCTACTTTGTGGCTAAATACTTAATATTATCATTTTAGTTTTGAAATGACCTGCGTTGTTCTGTGGATGATTATGTTGATGGGTGTCCAATATATTTTATATGTTGTTTGGATTTAATTCTTTGTTGATTTACTTTGTAGGTGTATGGGAAAATCCACAACCTCATTCTTGTGTTAAATGTATTAGTTTAATGGATTGAATCCATGGCCAATCGCATTCAGCATGGTCTCTGCTATTGAGTGTATGTGGAATTGATTTCGTGACTATCATTTTGCTACATGACCCATGGGATTTGATCCCAGATCTACATTGAGCGTGATCCCTGAGTTTGTGTGGAAACACAATTACAACCTTTTTTTATTCATTTCTTTATGCTGACTATGTAATGATGGTTAAGGGGATTTGATCCGAGGTCTATTGTAGGTAACGACCTTGTTCTTTAGGCTGGATAGGGTGATGACCTCAGTGGGATTCAATCCCAAGTCTATATTATAAATAACGACTTCAGGTTGAGTGTATGTGTGGCAACGATTGTAGTGGGTGGGTCATTTATGAACTTTATAATAATGAATCGTATTTACTTTTTGGTTTCCTTGTGTAGGCTATCAGTGGATATATATTATCTTTGAATATAATGAGGAGAAAATTAGAAGCTTATCAATAGTAAAGTTGATATGTCTAGTATGTGATTGATGATGATATTTGAGAAGAGTTCTGGTTATATATGATAAGTTGTATTTTATGGGGAACTAATCATTTACATGATTGACAGAGTGTTCATGAATCTATAATTTATACTATGGAATAACGCAGATACTTGTGGTGATAAAAAGAAGAGCTTTGGACTGTTGTATAATATATAGGTTTTGTTATTTAATACATAAGTTCTATCTACTAATATATATATATATATATATGACCTATGTTTTTCATATAATAATTATATTCAATAACCTTATTCTGTTTATTTAATATATATCCAGATTTTAGGTATAAAATATATTATGTTTGTTTGACATAGTATCCTGGTTGCTAAATATGAGATTGGTGCATAAGTTATAAGGGTTCTGTTTAATATAATTTGTTTACTAATATATAGGTCCTGCATACTTAATATGAATACTTTGTTTATTTAATGTATATCATTTATAAATATAATTTAAATCAACCAAACAGAATTTAGGGCACTTCCCCGGAATCCTAAAAAAAAAAAAAAAATAAATAAATAAATAAATAAATAAAAAAAACAGATATGTTAATTTTAATACCCTGTAAATATGACAAATAATTTAGAAGTGATAAATATGATAGATTTCGAATGAAGAAATCTTTCAAGAATCCTTTTACATGTATGAATTTAACACAGAAACTTATGAGAACAATATAACCTAATAGTAATAAATGCTAATCCATAATAGAAATTTTTGAGACATAATAATGGAAGAAAATTGAAGCTACGTATCAGTATTTTGTTGCAATCCAACTAACTTAGGAACTGCCACGTTCCGCCCAACCATAGACTTCAACTCGTTTTTGGATTGTTCCACAGGTGACCCACAAGCTGAACTGAGCATGACAAGAACTACAAGTCCTAGGGTAAATTTTATATCTTCCTTAATACAACAGACTAGTCACGAGGTCTGTTTACCATCCCTTGGTGCGAATCTTTCTTAATAATAACTTCCCTTACTTTCCCCACAATCATCTTTCTAGGACACACAAAATATCATAATTCTAGTGTTTGAGCGCTTAGATTCACAGTTGAACCCTCGAGTGAACTTCGAAAACACTTGCCCCCTGCAAAGTTCCTCTCTCTGGTACTTGTAAGATTTTATGAGAAAACGGCTGCTAGGATTTAGGCTTAACTCACTCAGTTAATTGTAAGACACACTAACAGTTCTATTTTTACCTTTAATTAATACTTTAGTTTATTTTAATCCTCGCAATTTATTTTTGTCTTTAATAATACTTTTACTCACCTAACATCTAGTTTTAGCTTTAGTTATTAGCTATTGACCATTCTAAACTCTTGAATGCTCAGTCCCTCTTTGAGTGGCAGTCCTAATCAGTTAGAAAGAATAAAATAATAATAGTTTGAGTATTAAATGAATATTCAAATTGATTACTGATGCTCCAGAGCTACTAGCTCAACATCAGTTAATCATCCTGAGTCTAAGTGCTTCAGAGCATTACTGCTCAACACTTACTCAACTAATAGTGCTCCAGATCCCACTTGCTCAATGCTATTAAGTCAATTGTCTTAGTGCTCCAAAGATTATGCTCAACACTAGCTATAATAATTCAAATGTTCTAGAGCTCACTTGATTACATGATTTAATAATTTTGGTGTTATTCAGAGCTCATTTGCTCAATACCGAAAATAACCACTTAGGTGCTTCCATAGTTCATTTAACTCAACACCTGTTACAACAAAATAAGTGTGTAAGGACAATTAAATGTAAAAATAAAAATAGTATTTTCTGAGGATATTACATCCGTTCCCGCTTAGAACAACACTGTCCCGGTGTTAGGGACTTGAATTGAAACTGTGGAATAAGGAGGGGTAGGCCTCTTTCATTGCGGTGTCATTCTCCCATGTGGCCTCTTCAGGACTGAAATGCTTCCATTGCACTTTCAGCTAGACAATGGTTCACTTTCTGAGTGATACCTCTCTCTTGTCCAGTAAATGAAGGGGTTCTGGTACAAAATCCCCTTTTGGTTCTACCTGTAACAATGACCAATAATTTACATGCTTAGTATCATAAACATATTTCTTAAGTTATGGTGCATGAAAAACATTGTGAACTTTTACATGTGCACATAGTGCTAGTTCATAGGCCACAAGCCCTTTCTTGGCTAGTATTTCAAATGGCCCGCCAAACCTGGGAGTTAGTTTCCTGCATTTTCCCAAGCTTAATGAGCTTGTCTTAGCTTTTACTTTTAAGTAAACATGTTCTCCAATTTGATACTCTTTGTCTTTTCTTTTTATGTCCGCATAGCTTTTTTATTGGTCTTATTCCTCTTTCAGATTCTATTGTACCTTTACAACTAGCTGTTCTAGATATTTTAAGAGATCTGGCCCCAACATGATCCGATCCACTAGGATGTCTGAAGTTACCGATGTTCTACATTTTCTACCATAGAGTATTTCGAAAGGGCTCATTTTGAATGAGGTCTGATAACCATTGTTGTACGCAAATTTTGCAAGATGTAAATATTCTTCCCATTGGTTAGGATTATTCATTATGTACATTCTAAGAATATCTTCTAGTATCTGATTTACCTGCTCTGTTTGTCCATTTGTCTGTGGATGATGATTAGTGCTAAATTTTAATTGTGTCTCCAATCCGGAGAACAATGATCTTCGGAAATTACTTGTGAACTTGGTATATCTATATGAGATAATGGCTTTAGGTATCCCACGTAGTCGAAAAAATTCTTTTAAGAAAATGTCTGCAATGTTAACAGCCTTGTAGGTAGTCTTCACAGGGATAAAGTGTTCAGACTTAGATATTTTGTGTACTACAACCACGATTCAATTGTTATGTTTCTTTCTTTTTGGTAGGACAGTGATGAAATCCATGCTAATTACCTCCCACTTCCATTTCAGAATGGGTAAGGGTTGCAACAATCATGTTGGTTGTTGTGTTCTGCTTCAACGAATTGACACTCTTGACACTTGGCAATAAATAATGCTATGTCAGCTTTTAATTTTTGCTAGAAAAAAATGTTTCCTTGCAGCTAATATCATTTTTCGGTATCCCAGGTGCCCAGAATAAGGTTTATGGTGGAATTCGTCTAATATATCAGACCTGATATTTCCACTTTCGGGGACATAAAGTCTGTCCTTAGACCAAAGTAGTCATGTCTCATCTATTTTATAATCTTTATGTTATATAAACAATATGTTTTCTTGTATTTTTTGAAGTATTTCAATGTAAAAATGGTCGTTTTTACTTGTTTTCTTGATTTTATCATGCAAATCAGAACTTGTTTGACTTACCGACACCTCGTGAATTAGGTGAATTCTGTGACTTAAAGCATCTACAATTTTATTCTCCTTCCATTTGGTGTGTTTTAGTTCAGAATTGTACTCGCTGAGAAAGGCAAGCCACCTAGCCTGCCTAGCATTTAAGTCTGGCTAATTGAAAAGTTATTTCAAACTCATGCTATCAGTTTTGAGGAGAAATTTCTTTCCCATGAGGTAGTGCTTCCACATTTTCAAGGTGTGCATAATAGAACCTAGCTCAGGGTCATGTGTCGGATAATTCTTTCCATGTTCCTTCAATTTTTGTGATACATAACAGATCACAAAGTCATTTTGCATAAGGACTCCCCTGATTCCTTCCTTACTTGCGTCAGTGCAAACCGAAAGATCTTCATAAGGATCCGCAATCCTTAATATGGGTGCAGTTGTTAATAGCTATTTTAATTTCTGAAAACTCTCTTCGCACTTGGCTGTCCATAAGAATTTCATTTCCTTTTTCTTTAGTGATTTCATAGGGCATGCAATCCTGGAGAAGTTATCAATGAACTTCCTATAGTAACCTATCAATCCTAAGAATGATCTGATGTCTGTGACACATGTAGGTGTAGGCCATTCTTCGATAACATTGATACTTTATAGATCTACGGCAATGCCTTTCTCTAAAATGATGTGGCCTAGATACTGTATTTGAGGTCTGTAAAAATCACATTTACTGAATTTGGCATATAGCTGGTGCTCTCGTAGGATTTGTGGTACAATCTTGAGGTGTTCTTTATGTTCTTCCTCGTCCTTAGAGTAGATTAGTATATATTCAATGAACACTAGAACAAATTTGTCTAAGTGCTTACTGAAAATACTTTTCAACATGCACATGAGGTTTGTTGGTGCATTAGTTACCCCAATGGGAATCACCAAAAACTCGTAGTGACCATACTGGGTTCTAAAAGCGATTTTGTTTATATATTTTCCTTGGATCCTCACTTGATGGTATCCGGACTGTAAGTCAAGCTTGGATAATACTCTTTCTCCTCCAACTTGATCAAATAGATCATTTATCCTTGGGAGTCAGTATCTATTCTTTATGGTCAATTTGTTCAGCTATCGGTAGTCGATGCACATCCACATTGTACCATCCTTCTTTTTCACAAAGAGTATGGGTGCTCCGTAGGGGGATACACTAGGTTGGATGTACCCTTTATCTATAATCTCTTGCAGTTGTAATTTCAGCTCTACTAACTCAAGGGTACTCATGCGGTAAGGGTCTTTTGAAACTGGTACCGATCCGAGTACTAGTTCTATGGAAAATTCTAGATCTCTCTTGGGTGGTAATCTCGGTATTTCTTCTAGAAATACATCTCTGTACTCTTCTAGTATAGGAAAATATTCAATTTGTTGCTCCCTTTCATTTTCTAAGTTATGAATGTTGATTGCATACAGTTTGCATATCTTTCTTACACACTTCTTGATTTGTAAGGCTAATATTTGTCGGATAGAAACTTTATTAGGTATACCTTGTACCTTCCTCTAGTTTCCTTGTTTATCCATGCATGTGAAAGTTTTGTTTAGAAAATCAAGCATGACATGGTGTTGTTCTAACCAGTCTAGTCCTATCAGTAGGTCGTATCCACCTAAAGGTAAAATATTTAATTCTGCCTCAGCTTGAAAACGGTTCATGTCAAGCTGGAAACTTGTAACAAGTTCAGAAATATTTCTTTTCGTTCCTGTGGATAATTGTAGCATCCATGGTTTAATATGTTTCTCTTTGTTTAATTTTCAATTTTCAACAATTTTAGGGGAAACATAACTATGGAAAACCCCTGGATCAATCAAAATGGAAACAGGTGTGTTGGACATTTTACCTTCTATTTCAACCATAGTGGATTGATGGTCTGCTTGTCTTCATTTCAGGGAAGCATATATCTTCGGTGTCTGTGCCATGTCTTCTACTATTGCCTCTTCTTGTAAATTATTTAGAACTCTGGTGTCTTTATTATTTGGGAAATACCTGTAGTAATGGGGTCTTTGACACCCCCAACATCTACCTGGCATAGGGGTTTTCCTAGTCCCTCTATCCACTATAGGTGTATTAACACTTTGTGTTGGATTGTGCTGGGGTAATCGTATTTTGTTTGTGGTTTCCTTGTGTAGGCTATGAGTGGATATATATAATCTTTGAATATAATGCGAAGAAAAGTAGAAGCTTGTCAATAGTAAAGTTGATATGTGTAGTATATGATTGATGATGATATTTGAGAAGAGTTCTAGTTATATATGATAAGTTGTATTTTATGGGGCCATTCTCATTTACATGATTGACAAAGTTTTCATGAATCTATAATTTATACTATGGAATAAGGTAGATACTTGTGGTGATAAAAAGAAGAGCTTTGGATTGTTGTATAATATATAGGTTATGATATTTAATACATAAGTTATGTCTACTGATATATATATATATATATATATCAGTAGACATAACTTATGATATATATATATATATATATATATATATATATATATATCAGTAGACATAACTTATGATATATATATATATATATATATGACCTATGTTTTTCATATAAGAATTCTATTCAATAATATTATTTTGTTTATTTAATATATATCCATAGTTTAGGTATAAAATATATTATGTTTGTTTAACATTGTATTCTGGTTTCTAAATATGAGATTGGTGCATAAGTTATACGGGTTTTGTTTAGTATAATTTGTTTACTAATATATAGGCCCTTCATACTTAATATCAATACTCTGTTTATTTAATTTTATCATTTATAAATATAATTTAAATAAACCGACCAGAATTTGGGGCACTGCCCCAGAATACTAATCATGGGATTCTCTTTTAGTGTGGGTGATAAGATGGGAGTTTTCTCCCTATTCATATTTCTCAATAGACAACCTGTAATCGTAGCTAAATAATTTTGCCAATGATCTTATTAGAAAAAAACAAATATCTTAATTTTAATACTCTGTAAATATGACAAATAATTTAGAAGTGATAAATCTGATAGATTTCGAATGAAACAATATTTCAAGCATCCTTTTACAGGTATTAATTTAACACAAAAACTTATGAGAACAATATAACCTAATAGTAATAAATGCGGATCCATAACATAAATTTTTGAGACATAATAACTGAAGAAAACTGAAGATACTTATCAATATTTTGTTGCAATCCGACTGAATTAAGAATTGCCATGTTCCACACAACCATAGACCTCAATCCGTTCCTGGATTGTTCCATAGGTCACCCACAATCCAAACTGAGCATGACAAGAACTAGAAGGCCTAGGGTAAATTTTCTATCATCCTTACTACAGCATAGTAGTCACAAGGTCCATTTACCATCCTTTGGTATGAATATTTCTTAATAATAATTTCCCTTACTTTCTCCACAGTCCTCTTTCTACGACACCAAATATTAGAAATATGGTGTTTGGGTGCTTAGATTCATGACTAAACCCTCCAGTGAACTTTGAAAACACTTTCCCCCTGCAAAGTTCCTCTCTCTGCTACTTATAATATTTTAGGATAAAAAGGCTACTAGGATTTAGGCTTAACTTACTCAGTTAATTGTAACACACACTGACAGTTCTATTTTTGATCTTCATCGCAGTTGGAAAGTCATCGACGTTGATGCAACTTCGAAAAGTTTCAACTTTGAAATGAGTTCTAATCGACAAGTTTCCAGTCTGACATGTTATGTAATGTCCCCATTTTGACCCTTAGGATATTTTGGGCTATAATGTAAATATTGCATACATATTATGTATGATTCCTAGCATGGATCTCAAGGCCAAGGCCCCACTAGTGAACGCTCAACCTTGAAGAGGCAAGTATTTGATATTATCCTACCCGTGTGCTAGTGAGCCATGGGAATTGTAAATATGCATTTTAAGATAAATACCCACAACTAGCTATGCAATGCAACAAGAGATGGGGGCATGATTTTACAAGGAATTGGGAGGGAAAACATTCAAACCCTTGAGCCAATCATGTCAAGCCAAGTGTCAATAAGATAACCCATAAAACCCTCAGCTACCCATGTTGACTTTTGTACCCAATCATTCATTTCTCCCAAGAGTTGGTTGAAATAGTTAATGCCTTAGGGAATGGGAGGTATGGCTGTCCAAATTTGGGTATGGGAAAGCCACCCTGCATGGAAAATCGTGTTTGGATTCCTTGGAAAGAAAGGAGCCATGAAATTTCTCCCCAAGCCATTCTTCACCCATCAGTTTTACTCTCTCACGAGTTTGGAGCTACCTGGGCATTTTCCTCCATGGTTTTTCTGTGTTATCCTTCATTCTCAGCTGGGAGAAGGGCATTTTTGTGTTATATACCAATGGGGAAGAAATCATCGAATTGGGGTTCCATAGAGACTGTTTTGGCTACTGAATGCTTAGATATTTGGGGGAGAAATCATTTTCCTCCCTGTGAATGTTTTTCCCCATCCCACAATCTATTTTTGGCCGGAAAAGATTTGGGGAAAACCCATGGCCATCTTGTTGTAAATCCCTTTCTTAAAATGTGTATCTATGCCCAATGATGGAGTTTTGTTGTGTGTAAGTAGTGTATGTTTGGGTATGGGTTATGGGTATCCATTGCTTTACCTTAAGCCTGAGTGCAAGCATCCATTAATGAAGAGGGTTCAAATTTAGCCTGATAAACCTAGATGTGGACTGGATTGGCTTAGATGAAATGATTATTTGGCTGTGTATGAGCTTGAATGTCCCCTTTTCCTTATAGAAATCATGCCCACCTCGGGGGTGGTCTCTGAGTGCTGAAATAATGTGATGCACCTGCAACAATTAATTAATAAGAATATGTGAAATAGCAGAAATGACAGAACTCAGAATCACTTTTATATTGATCACAGGCCACTTCAAGGGGGCAACCTCCTATGAGCAAGCTCAATACAAATAACTTCATGGTGCCTTCATAGGTCTCAACACACACTTATATACTAAGTCTAGGCGCCAATACTATGGGTCAAAACCATGGGCCACTACAAACTATGGACCACAATACTACGGGCGACTTACAAAGCATATGCGCCAACAACAATAACACAAACTATTGATCAACAAATACTACGGGACGACTTACAAAGCATATGCGTCCAACAACAACATATTAACAAAGTAAAGACATGGGTCCCTAACATCCCCTCCCCCTTCAAAAAAAGCTTTGTCCTCAAAGCTTTAGATGTGGAAATTGTTATTGAATCTGAAGGAGTGGTTCCCATGTAGCATCCTCTGGTTGCATGCTGTGCCACTGAATTAAGACCTCTGTGATAGAGCGAGAGCGAAGCTGACGCATGCGCCGATTGAGGATGGCCTCCGGCTCCAAAAGGATGGATCCTTCATTATCCAGTTCGGGTAAAATAGTTTTTCCACTGATGTTGGTGCCAAGAACTTTCTTCAAACAAGAGACATGAAAGACTGGATGAATGCGGGAAGAAGGAGGAAGTTCCAATTTATAAGCAACGGACCTAATCTTCTGAGGAATCCGATATGGCCCATAGAACTTTGGAGCGAGCTTATGACGCCCTTTGAGTTTCAAGGAGGATTTCTTGTACGGCTGGAGACAAAGAAAAACCATATCACCAACTTGAAAAGTGCGCTCAGAACGGTGCTGATCAGCTTGTTGCTTCATGCGATTTCTTGCCATGTGAAGATTGTCCCGCAAAATGCGAAGAATCTAATCGCAGTTTCGAAGGACCGTGTCAACTTCCTGAACTGGTGAACTGGTGGGGGTGTATGGAAGAAGAACTGGAGGTGCCTGACCATAGACTGCTTCATATGGGGTCATTTTAGAGGCAGTGTGGTAAGAGGTATTGTACCACCATTCAACGAGAGGGATCCACTTTTCCCATTGATGTTGTTGTTCGGAGGTGAAGCAATGAAGATAAGTTTCCAAGCATTTATTGATAATTTCAGTCTGACCATCTGTTTGTGGGTGATACCCTGAACTCATCTTCAGTTTGGTGCCAGTGTGGCAAAATAGTTCTGTCCAAAAATGACTGGTGAAAGTTGCATCATGATCCGAGACAATGGAAGAAGGGATGCCATGAAGACGAAAGATCTGGTCCAAGAAAATTTGAGCGATGGAGGAGGTTGTACAGGGATGGCTGAGAGCACAAAAATGACTATATTTGGAGAGGCGATCAACCACAACGAGAATCACTGTCTTCCCGCCAGATTTAGGGAGCCCTTCAATGAAATCCATATAAATATCTATCCAAATCCGTGTAGGTATGGGCAAGGGTTCAAGCAATCCTGGAAGGAGTGTTGTTTCACCCTTATTGCGCTGGCAGGTATCACATTCGGCCACCATCTGTTGAATTGTCCTTTTCATGCCCTACCAAAATAATTTACGTTGTGCTCGTTCATACGTCTTGAGGAACCCAGAGTGCCCTGCTGATGGAGAAGCATGGAGTTCATAGAAGACAGCCTGTTGAAGATCTGGGCTCTGGGGAAGCACCAGATGACCCTTGTATTGCAGAGAAGCACCATCCCAAGCATAATGTGGTACTGCAAAAGGGTCGTTGGTCAAGCGTTGGATGATTTGAGATAAGGAAGAGTCATTGACATAACCCTGTTGAACAGATTGCAACCAATTTGGAACAGGCATAGAAATAGCTGAAAGAGAACCTTGGGCATCAAATGTGCGAGAAAGAGCATCTGCCACAATATTGTCTTTACCCTTCTTGTAAGTGATCTCATAGTCATAACCCATGAGTTTGCGAACCCATTTATGTTGTGCCGGGGAGGAGACACGTTGTTCCAAGAAATATTTCAGACTCTGGTGATCAGTCTTGATGCAAAAATGATTCCCTAATAGGTATGGGCGCCACTTTTGTACTGCATGCAAAATAGCCATCATTTCCTTCTCATAAGTAGAGGCAGCTAAATTCTTACCTGAAAGGGCTTTGCTGGTAAACCCAATGGGGTGTTCATCTTAAAGGAGAACAACACCAAGTCCATTGCCGCAAGCATCACTCTCAATAGTGAAGGACTTGGAAAAATCAGGCATAGCTAGAACAGGTGTAGTACACATAGGTTGTTTTAGTTTGTCAAATGCACAATGAGCAGCAGGTGTCCATGTAAAAGCATCTTTTTTCAATAGAGCAGTTAATGGAGCTGCAATCTTCCCATAATCCTTGACAAACTTGTGGTAGTAGCCAGTCAACCCCAAAAATCCACGAAGGCTCTTGAGTGTCTGAGGATGCGGCCAATTGTTCATGGCATCGATTTTGGCAAGATCCATGTGAACCCCTTGTCCTGAGATAATGTGCCTGAGATAGTCAACTTCCTTCTGTCCAAAAACACATTTAGACTTCCTGGCATGGAGATGATGGTCAGAGAAAAGTTGCATGACAAGATCCAGATGATGGAGATGTTCATCCCATGTTTTACTGTAGATGAGGATATCATCAAAGAATACCATAATGAATTTCTGCAAGTAGGGTCGAAATATTTTATTCATTAAGGCTTAGAATGTGGAAGGAGCATTAGTGAGGCCAAAGGGCATGACCAAAAACTCGTAATGGCCATCATGTGTGCGGAAAGCTATTTTAGGGATATCATCCTCATGAACCCGAATTTGATGATACCCAGAACGAAGATCCAACTTGGAGAAAAAATGAGCCTCATGAAGCTCATCAAGAAGCTCATCAACAACAGGAATTGGAAACTTGTCCTTGATGGTGAGGTGATTAAGTGCTCAGAAGTCAATGCAGAGGTGCCATGACCCATCTTTTTTGCGGACAAGAATAACTGGAGAAGAAAAGGAACTAGTGCTTGGGCGAATAATACCTTGCTTCAATAAGTCCCGAACGAGCATTTCAATCTCCGTTTTTTGGTGAAATGGGTAGCGATAGGACCTGATGTTGGGAGGAACACTACCAAGAAGGATCTAAATATGATGGTCTCCTAGCCTGGAAGGTGGCAATCACACTGGTTCATCAAAGACATAGGTATATCGATCCAGAATTTGTTGTAGATCCAAAGGACTAGTGGAGACTGCTGATGGTTGCATCTGAATGGAATGGAGCTGAGCGATGACACCATGTGAATTCTTCTTGAGGATTTTTTCCATGCGATGTGAACTGATGATGCTGAGAGAACCTAGTTGTAATCCTGTCAATGTGTGTTTTTTTCCATTGAGGGAAAACTGCATCCAAAGTTCAGCAAAATCCGATAAGATAGGGCCAAGTGTGCGTAACCATTGAGTGCCCAAAACCACATCACATCCGCCTAAGGTCAAGGAAAACATGTCAGAGCACAAGGTATAATCTCCC
Source organism: Larix kaempferi (assembly GCA_027924585.1). Lineage (NCBI taxonomy): Eukaryota > Viridiplantae > Streptophyta > Pinopsida > Pinales > Pinaceae > Larix > Larix kaempferi. The sequence goes on along the minus strand of BSBM01000374.1, from coordinate 4,211,699 downwards.
ATAGAGATACGCACATTTCGACACTTCCCTTTGCAAGGTAAGGTGCCCCCATTGGCAACCATGACTTCAAAGTTGGAGCAAGGATGGATAAAACAATCAGCTTGTTTGGCGATCCGAGGGTCAATGAAATTATGAGTGCTACCAGAATCAATGAGTATTGTAAGAGGAAGCTTCTTGAAGTAACCCCTTACCCGCATTTTTTGGGGGGTGGTGATTCCGGCTAAAGCATGGAGAGATATCTCTGGCTGGTCATCCTGAGATGGAGGGTCAATAGGCGGTTCCTGAATGTCGACTGGAGCATCCAGTTTTTCTGGATCTTCGTCACCAATTTCAGAGGCAAGCGGAGAATCCACATCCAAGAGATAGAGCTTTTGCTAAACACATCTATGTCCCCGAGTGAATTTCTCATCACAATTATAGCAAAGCCCCTTTTCTCTGCGTGCTTGCATCTCTGTTTCAGACAAACGCTTGATAGGAGTCGGTCGAGGAGCCTGCGGTATAGGTGGTCGTTGAGAACCCATATTTTGGAAGGGAACAAAAGTGGGCTTGGAGCGTTGTTGGGCTATAATCTTGTCTTCTTCCAGCTTAGCCAACCCTAGGGCTTCCATCATTGTGGTGGGACAGAACATTTTGACCTCATAGCGAATGGCATCCTTTAGACCACTGATAAAACAACTCCGGTAAAAGTCATCAGACAATCCTTCGGTGTGGTTGGCTAGGTTCTCAAATTCGATTTGATACTCTCTCACAGTGCCAATTTGGCGAAGTTTAGTGAGGGCTCCTGTGAAGTCATCAAAAGCACTAGGACCAAATTGTTGCAAAAGGAGCTGGAAAAAGTCTGACCATTTGGGCTCTGGATGAACCTTGATGTACCAACGGTACCATTGAAGAGCTTCCTGTTCCAAATGAAAGGATGTCAGCAGAACTTTGTTGACATCAAAAGTATTATGCAGACTGAAATACTATTCTGCACAATAGATCCATCCAGTTGGTTCAGTACCATTGAAGCGAGGAAAATCAAGCTTCGGACCACGGAAATTGCTGGAAGAAGAGAACCCATTGTCTGCTGAAGACTCAGACTGTCGTTTGTTGTTCATAGTTGAATGTTCAAGATGGAGGTTGAGAAATTTTTCATCCATATCCTGGAGTTTGACTTGGATGGCTGCAAATGCGTCTTCCATGGTTTTTGCTCCTTCACGGGTGACAACCATAACCAGGATTTTTTTTTTTTTTTTGACTCGGTAGGAAAACAAAAACAAAACTGCTTCAGTAAGGGAAAATCTGGACTTGGGAAAAAATATGAAGGGTAATTGGGGTTTGACTAGGTGTTGGACACTGTCGATTAGATAGGGAAACAAAAATGAGGATTTCAAAAGTGGGGTGAAAGAATGGGAAAATTTGGCAGAGGGGGACAAAGAAGCATAATTCATAAAGGAACTCTGTGGTAAAATTTGAAGGTGATTGGGTGAAATCTAAGGAAGTTATGGCAAACCCTAAAAATAGACAATTGTGGGATTTCAAGCTTTGGGAAGGGGAATTGGGGATAGGGTCCTCAGGAATGAAATATGCAGAATGGGATGACAGGGGTTCCCCAAAAATTTCAAGGGAAATAGAGTGAAAACAAGGGAGATATGGAGAAAAAACTGAACTTTATATTTTTTTATTTTTTTTTAAAGACTGGAGCGGCTATGGCTTGGAAGGGATCTGGAACAACACCGAATGGATTGAAAATGGATGGATCTGGAATGGCTTGCAAAATGGATCTAAAACGGTGCAGCAGTGATCGACAACAGTTCAGCTGAAAGTAGATATGGACCCTAGGTATGTGCGGCTTCCTAATAGTTCAGGGGTTTCAATCGGCCACCAATGCTGTCTAACGGCTTGCATATTGGGGCAGTACCCCTCACTCCACGGCCCAGGTAAAACTGATAACCACTTTGCCATAAACGACAGCTCTTGGTTTACCTCACGGGTGGGAACTAATCAATCAGGTAGGGGTCGTTGCCCTTTTCGCTGGCAGGTCCTCTCAATGGGCTAGCTACTTCGGGGTTCCTGTGGTACTCCTCACAATGAGTTTTAGGGCTTATGCCCAAGTACTTCCCACAGTTAAGCAGATAGGGATTATTCCCAAATCTAAACCTGCAACAGATGCGATAAAAAATGGGTAGAAATTTCACCCAGCGAGCCCAAGAAAGTGCTTTGATACCAGATGTGATGCACCTGCAACAATTAATTAATAAGAATATGCGAAATAGCAAAAATGACAGAACTCATAATCACTTTTATATTGATCACAGGCCACTTCGAGGGGGCAACCTCCCATGAGCAAGCTCAATACAAATAACTTCACGGTGCCTTCATAGGTCTCAACACACACTTATATACTAAGTCTAGGCGCCAATACTATGGGTCAAAACCATGGGCCACTACAAACTATGGATCACAATACTACGGGCGACTTACAAAGCATATGCGCCAACAATAATAACACAAACTATTGATCAACAAATACTACGGGACGACTTACAAAGCATATGCCTCCAACAACAACATACCAACAAAGTAAAGACATGGGTTCCTAACAAATAATACAGGATGGGTAGAGACCTACAGTTGGGTGGAGCATTGCAGCGACATAGCTAGTTGCTTGGAACAATTGCACAATGAAGATGAGTATATTCTTATGTGTATTTAATTCCACAATGTTTCAATTTGATGATTGTATTGATATGTTGTAGGCCTATGAAATGTGTGTGGATGATTTCTTTATTCCGCTATTCATGTTTGCTTGATTCGCATCTGCACACATTTGTTTTTATGAATCTAATGAATCAGACTGAGTTTTATGAAAATCCCCACAGATTGGTACCATGTTCCCTTCCTTGAATTGGGTCCATGGAAGGGGACATTACAGGCTATATCCAACAGGTTAGCTCTGACAGGTTCCAAATTCAACACAACTCTGACTAGTCTTGACTTCGACAGACCTCGACACATTCGTACCTTCGACATTTTCAACTACCTCACAATTCGCGACATCGACAAGCAACGTCGACATGCGACCAATGACTGTCAAACTTCGATGGACTGTCTCTCTATCTTCCAGTTGACTGTAATGGTTGAATTGTTGAACTGTTCTAACTTCTTCTTTGTAACTGAACATAACGGGAAGGCACCCAAGCATCTCAGAATTCTATATAAGCATGTATAATATTGTAATATAGTCGATCGGATCGGGAATTCACCCAGTAATAGAATCATTTCACATTCCTGCATATTGTCTGTGTGCATTTGTGTTTATCTGTGTAGTGTAATCCTGCTTTGCTCATTCTTCTTATTCTTAATTGATTCCACCATAACAGAGCCAACTCATTCATTCAAACTGTTGTCCCCCTTGTGCTTCCAGGACATGACACAGATCATTGGTATCAGAGAAGACTAAAATCAGAGCATTCAGTTTCTGTGCTTATGTTCTGCGTATACACTTCTTTCAAAGCTGCCTGACTTATGCCAGTTCAAACTCGCTCGCAATCTCAGTAATCCAGGTAGACGCTACCTCGAAAGATGACAGAAGAAACATATGATAGACATGCAGCCAATGAGACAACACAACTTATTGAACAAGCTCTGGCTCGATAACGAACCGAAATGTTTGCCCAGTTCTACAAAATTCTCATGCGATTTGCTTCGACATCCAGAGGATCTTCAATGAGAATTCACTCCGATAAAATTAGCCCCTCCAAAGTGAAAATAAATTTGAACATACCGAATCTTGAAGGTAAGATTGACGCGGAATCCGTTGACAATTGGGTACTACAATTTGAATCCTATTACACTGTGAATCAACTCTCAGAATCTGAAAAGATCAACATTGCATCCTTAAAGATGTCAACCTCCATGCACTGTTGGTGGGAGAACCTCTCGACAAAGATGGAGAACAGTAGAGACCCCATTGACACATGGGATAAATTCGTCGAACACATCCGAAAGGAATTTTACCCACCTAAATACCTCGAGAACCAGTATAAGAAGTGGCAACAGCTAAGGCAATGGAAATACTAATTAGTACAGAGTTACACTGACAAGTTCTATCGACTCATGGAGAGACTTGGCATCCAAGAAGAAGAGAAAGTGCTTGTTCTGAAGTACGTTAGGAGATTTTCCTAGTACATTCAACAGGAGATGGAATTTCTGACTGGCAATACACTTGTAGATGCTTTCCACTACGCCAACATGGAAACCAAGCAGAAAGGAAAAGCAGGTTTCACGACAAAGCCGACATCAGGACGACCACCCAACAAGAAGGAACTAGCTGACTTCGACAAGTCAAAATATTCTCAGCCAACACCGCCAAATTCAGATCACAGAAAGAATCCTTTTCACAAGAAGGAACGTAGAAAACAACCGCACTAGAAAATGGGGCGATTACCACCACTCATCTTGGCATGATACGTCTCAATGCAAAGCACGGAAGACATTTTTGGCAAAAGTTTCGACCTCCAACGCATTCGACAAGACAGTGGAAGAATCTAATCCAGATGCAATGATCCTTTTGACCTTGACCACTCCAGTATCCTCGACTATCATCGATGAGGAGGAACGAGTAAGTTTGTTCCATACACGGATATGGGTCCAGAGAAACCCATTACATTTGATTGTGGACAATGGGAGCTAGAAGAACTTCGTTTCTGAAGATCTCGTGAAGAAAATAGTTCTTGTTACCACTCCGCATCCTTAGCCTTACAACATCAGTTGGATGAAGGATGGACAAGAACTACGGATCACTCGACAATGTAAGCTTTCCTACTTGATAAAGCATTTTGAAGATGAAGTACTCTATAGCGTGGCACCACTCTCCATAGCTGACGCCCTGTTTGGGAAACCTTACCTCTAGGATAGACATGGAAGTTATCCGTCACGACCTTAGAAGGTGATTGTCAGAATCTGAAATCGATTGTTTAGCATACCAGAGCGTCAACCTATACCAACGATTGCACTGATATCTTCCAAACAGACAAAGAATCTCATAAATCATGCTCAAAAGTTCACATTAATCACGATCAATCCACAACATTCTAAGAACACTGTAGCAACAAGTCGAGTCACCGACCAATGCAGTTCTCGACAGAAGCAGCAGGTCGATCATATTTTCGATGAGTACCAAAACCTCTTTCAAGCTCCAGACTGATTACCTCAACATTGTCAGGTAAAAAACTCTATTGAACTTGTTCCTGGTTCTTCTTTACGTAACATATCTGTTTAGAAAAGATCCATTCTTTAAAATGAAGAGATTCATAGACGGATCCAAGAATTAATCGACAAAGGTCATATATGACCCTGCTCCTCTCCTTGTGGAATCCCATTCGTCCTAGTTCCAAAGATAGACGGGACTTGGCACATGTGCATTAACTACAGAGCTCTCAACAAGATATCAGTGAAGAATCGGTACCCTCTGCCATGGATAGATGAGCTCATCGACTGTTTGAAATTTTCTAAATTATTGACTAATCTCGACCTCAAGTCGGGATACCATCAGATTCCAATCGAGCTCTCATATGTGTGGAAAGCTGCTTTCAAAACCAAGGAAGGATTATTTGAATGGTTAATCATGCCTTTCGGCTTAACCAACGCACCTGTGACCTTCATGCAACATATGGATAGCCTTCTTCAACCTTTCATCGAAAAATGGGTTATTGTCTATCTCAATGATATACTAATTTTTAGTCGATCATGGGAAGAACATGTTGGACATCTTCGACAAGTCCTCAACACTCTCTAGCAACATCAGCTTTATCTGAACATGGACAAGTGCTCTTTTGTGATGACCAACATTTAATATTTGGGGTATGTAATTGACTCTACAGCAATTCATGTCGACCTAGAAAAAGTACAGATCCTCAAAGATTGGCCCATTCCTATAAGTATTCAAGAACTAAGAATTTTTCTTGGTTTGGCGAATTTCTATCGATGATTCATACTTAGCTTTAGTCACATAGCCTGGACCCTGAATCAGTTGACGAAGGGAAATGGGAAAACTGTCTTCCAGTGGAAAACAACACAGCAAGCATCTTTTGAACAACTCAAACACAAGCTCTGCACTACACCAATACTAGTGTTACCTAATTTGCATCAGCCCTTTGAGATTGAGATGGATGCATGGGACTATGCCTTGGGCGCAGTGATCACTCAATCTAGTCACCCAGTCACTTTTCATTCCAAGACTTTTAATGACACAGTTAGAAGATACTTGACGTACGAAAAAGAACTGTACACCATTTTCCAATCTCTCATGTAATGGAGGAATTACATCCTTGGTAAGGAAATGATCATTCTCACTGATCATAAGCCTCTATAGTTTGCTATGACATAATCAAAGTTGCAGACAAACAGACAACTCAAGTGGATTAATTACCTACAACAATTTCAGTTTTTGATTAAGTATCGGAAAGGTAAAGCCAATGCTACCATTGATTGCCTTAGTCGACCACCCATTACTCTCCTCTCCTTTTGACAGTGATGAGTATGCAGGGATATGGCACGACCACTTCGCCACAGTTGTATGATGATGACAACGATTTCGCAGCAGTCTACCTATACTTATAGACTAACAAGTTGTCGAACTTAGAATCTGACTATTTCCTCAAAGATACCTTTCTATACAAGCTTGGACAAGATTATGTATCGACCGATGAGCACCGATAATAGCTCATTTGGGACGCACACTATAGCAAGACTGCAGGACACTTTGGAGTAGTAAAGACACTTTCTATTCTATAGAAGTATTTCTTTTGGCCTACCCTTAAATATGACATCAACAAGTACATTCGATCATGCGTGGTTTGTGCCATTTCTAAGCCACCTAATCGACAATAGGGATTGTATACACCTCTATCAGTTCTTAGTTGACCATGGGAATCTGTTTCTATGGACTAGTTGATGGGTTATCCTACTACCAAACATCAACATAACGCCATATTAGTAGTAGTCGACCGATTTTCCAAGATGGCCATTCTCATACCATGTAAGAAGACCACAACAGTGCAGCATACCGCTCATCTCTTATTTACACATGTTTGGAAACACTATGGTTTACCAATGACCATTATTTCCGATCAAGATGCCAGATTCGTCAGCATCTTTTGGAAGGCCCTTTGGAAATTGCTAGACACACGTCTCTCATTGTTGATATCATTCCATCCTCAGACCGACGGAAAAACGGATGTTTTGAATCTCTTGGTAGTACAGCTGATTCGCATGTACAATCACCATTATTGACGTACATGGGATGAAAGTCTTCCATACATCAAACATAGCTACAATCATGCTCATCACAGCTCTATAGGTAAGAGTCCATTTGAAGTCTGTTACGAATTTAAACCCTTAGCGCCTATCGACTTGATCATCTCCTCAACACAACTAAGTGACACCGACTACAACCAGTTAGAAGTTGATAAAGCATTCAAGTTCAGAGACCAGATATGAGACAACCAGAAGCAAGCACAGGAAATGTTGCACAGAGCAAGCGAGAAAGCTAAGGCATGACATGACAAGCATCGTATTCCTCATTCTTTCCAAATTGGGGATATGTTCTGGTTACATCTCAAGAACGAGCACTTCATAGGCCCATTCAAGAAGCTCAATCCTTTGCGATATGGTCCATACAGTATTCTTCAACAAATTGGTGAAAACACTTTCTAGCTTAACATTCCTGCATGCTTGGGTCTGCATCCAGTATTCAATGTGGATCTACATCAACCATACCATGCACCCTTGTTAGAACAGAATGAATTGCAGACAGTAGAACCCAAAGACATCCATCCAGATGTTCAGGATCCTCTTCCTTGCGACACCATTGTGGGATGGCGAGTATGCCATACAAGGACGAACACAATTCCCTTATTTCAAGTTTCCAAGGCTGGCTAGATCCCATGTCAAGGAAAGTGGTAGTTTGTTACTGAATTGACCGACAAGTTTCCTCACCTTCCCGAGCAAACAATGGGGTCCATTGTTTCTTAAGGAAGGAGGTCTGATCCGTATTACAGTTGGAAATTCATCGATGTTGATGCAACTTCGACAAATTTCAACTTCGACACAACTTTGACTCAAAAAGTTTCTAGTCCGACAGGTTATCTCCAACAGGTTAGCTCCGACAGGTTCAGAATTTGACACAACTCTGATGAGTCTCGACTTCAACACACCTCAACAAATTCGCACCTTCAACATGTTCAACAACCTCATAGCTCACGACATCGACAAGCAGTGTTGACATGTGACCAGTGACTGTCGAACTTCAACAGACTGTCTCTCTGTCTTCCAGTCAATTGTAACGATTGAGCTGTTGAACCGTTCTAACTTCTTCTTTGTAACTGAATGTAATGGGAAGGCACCCAAGCGTCTCATAATTCTATATAATCATGTATAATATTGTAATATAATCAATCGGATCGGGAATTCACCTATTAATAGAATCATTTCGCATTCCTGCATATTGATGTGTGCATGTGTGTTTATCTGTGGAGTGTAATCCTGCTTTGCTCATTCTTCTTATTCTTAATTCCTTCCACCATAATAGAGCCAACTCATTCAGTCAAACCGTTGCCCCCCTCGTACTTCCTAGACATGACACAGATCAGTTTTTATCTTTAATTAATAATTTAGTTTATTTTAATCCTCACAATTTACTTTTATCTTTGATAAGACTTTTACTCGCCTAACATCTAGTTTGATCTTTAATTATCAGCTATTGACCATTCTAAACTCTTGCATGCTCAGTCCCTCTTTGAGTGGCAATCCGAGTCAGTTAGAAAGAATAAAATAATAATAGTTTGAGTATTAAATAAATATTCAAATTGATTACTAATGCTCCAGAGCTCCCAACTCAACATTAGTTAATCATCTCGAGTCTAATTTCTCTAGATTATTATTACTCAACAGTTACTCAACTAGTAGTGCTCTAGAGACCACTTGCTCAACACTATTAATTCAACTGTCTTAGTGCTCTAGAGCTTATGCTCAACACTAGTTATAATAATTCAAATGTTCCAGAGCTCACTTGCTGACATCATTTAATAATTTTGGTACTATTCAGAGCTCACTTGCTCAACACCCAAAATAACCACTTAGGTGTTTCCAGAGTTCATTTAGCTCAACACTTGTCACAACAAAATAAGTGTGTAAGGATAATTAAATGTAAAAATAAAAATAGTATTTTCTCTCGATATTACATCATCCAATGAGCGAGAGGCTTATGATGAATTGAGAATGTGACCTAGCTTATGCAAGAGGAATTATGTGACCCTACCTTGTCCTTGTGGTTCAACAAACAAGCTTGGGGGTTTCAGAACAAGTAGTTTGGTTGTTATGGAAGATTGGTTGGGAGGAATGGAGACCTTCAGTTTTGATTTGCCTTTGAGGGTTCAAGTTCCATTTATTTTATTATTCTGTAATTAATGTTTACTATCAATGATATATAGATTGTTATTCAGAATGATTATATTGCTTATGCATAGTATGACTTAATGTTTTTCCTGTAACATCCTTCATTCAATTTTTATTCAGAAGTTTATAGTTATGTATCAAATAATGTATCAATGAATGTTTTTCATATATGCATTTACAGATTAATAGAAGCCAAAAGAGCTAAGTAATAAAACTAGAATAGAATATATATATATATATATAACCTGTGTAGAGCTGAATGGCTTAGAATAGCATTAAACAGAGTCTTTATATATATATAAACTATGTAGAGTCAAATGGCATTAACAAGCATTTTACCTTCCAAAAGTTAAACAAAATTACATTTTTACGCAGAATAGAATAGCTTAATATATCCATTGGATACATATTTAAAATTGACAGACAAGTTCTGAATATGGCTGAATGGCTTGTTATTACGTTTTTTAAACCTTAGATATTTATAATTAAAGGTCCCACAACCCGCAATCCACGATGCGGAAATTAGGAATGCGGAAGTGGTTAAAAACTCATATTTATAACTAAAGGTCCTGCAACTCGCAATCTGCGATGCGGAAATCGGGAATACATAAGTGGTTAAAACTCATATTTATAACTGAAGGTCCCACAACCCACACTCCATGATTCGGAAGTCGAAATGCGGAAACCTTAACATTTAACAATAAAAATTATGGAGATCCATAATCCGCATTTCTTAAATATTAACAAAGAAATTATAAATTGGAAATGTGGAAGATACATTTATATTGTTCATCAAACACTAATATATGTTAGTAATCTAAATTAAGTTCATGCAAGGTTTTGTAGGGTTTAAACCCTCATCATGTTAAATGTGCTAGGTTAAATACTTATGTAAGGATAATTATAATCCTAAGGTAGTATACTCATAAAAGAAGTAAGGCTTAGACCCTATACCCTATCATACAAATGTAACAAATGTATTTAGGACTGAGTCCTAGACCTTGGATGTTATTCAAGAACAGAACCTTGACATGATAATAGGGGCTCACCTTGGTTGATCTATGATCCCAAGAAGTGAAGCTAAACCCTGTTAGCATAAAATAAATTTTGTTTAGATTCCAGTATGTAAATCAAGTAAATTAATTTGATTCAACGATACTAGAACTACAAAAGTATACATGCATTTATTTTTATTTTTTTATATAGGTAATTTGGGGTGTGTGACAAAATGACTTCCATAAAATCAATCTAGAAAGTACACTTGTCTTATCCTTGTGCAATCTAGGAAAAACATAGATGTTAGTCTACCACAAATTATGTGATATAAGCACCTATCAGTGTTAAAATAATTGGTAGTTAATCCATGGATAATGGTAGAACAAGTAACTTGTGTCCAATTGGTGTTCACCAGACACAAGTTAAGTGGTTGTTATAGTTGATATTTCTTTTTTTATAATTGTTTACTTCGAATTTGGAATTTTTTCCTAAAATCAATCTAGACAATACATTTGTCTCATCCTCGTGCAATCTAGGAAAAGCATAAGTGCTAATCCACCCCAAATTCTAATATATAAACACTTATCGGTGTAATTATCCTAGGTAGTAAGGATGCATTAATGTAGCTTGAATGTGTGATAATTTACAGGAGAGATAACATAGCTGGAGAAAACCTCACTAAAACTCACTCAAGAATAGCAGAGAAGAGAAGAAGAATTTTTGAATCAATAATCACTCATTAACACAAGAATGACAAAAACTGTTGTAATCATACATCAGTTGTAAGATGGAACTGTGAAAAGTGAATAATAACTGGATACAATCAAATGGATTCGAATTCCTCTAAGGTCATTCGAATTCTCCTCAATGTGTGGCTTGGATAGCATTGGAGACATCATCCAATCAGTGGAAGCAGTCATAAATGATCAAAGGTTAGTCAAATGAGTCTAACTGAGTCATTTAAGCACAAATCAAGGGATGGAGACTCCAAGGGGGGCACATAGGCTAATGAGGCTGTTAGTAGGTCAAGTAGCACTCCGATACAGACAACTGGAAGCTACAGGCGGTTAAACTGAGAAATACATGAATAAACTAGTCAATAAATGCTGCAACTAACTATTAGTAATCCATGTAGTGTAGTAGGGCACATTATTATTCTGGGTGAGGAAAAAAAGGTGCACTAGGTAGATAGGAGGGCTCCTGAGGGCTAAAAACATGCTCTAGGGGGCTGAACATAAGGTCCAGGTGCTGGGGAGACTGCCATGTTGATGACTAGATGCATGCATGATGACTGGGTGCATGCAGGCATGCAAATATAAAAATTGATGGTGAGAATATTCCAACACCCCTCTGCAATCCAAACATGAGAAATCAACTGAAGGAACTAATGGTAGGGCCCTGGTGACTAAGACCAAAGGTCACCTCGTACAACAATCTAAATAAATAAAGTGAGGAAAGAGGGAAAACCCAGTGGGAAGAAATCATCCCCTCGAGATAGACTATGGTAGGATAATCAATCATGTACATCACTCACCCCAAATGGTAAGTGCACTTCTCCACCGAAGAAAGATCTATCAGAAAGAAATGGATATGTAATGTGAGAATGATGAAACCTTCCATTCTAAAAATCAGATCTGGTTCTCCTCGGATCAAGTGGATCTCTAACAAGACATCTGACAGATCTAAGAGTAGTGGTTTCCCATCTAGGAATAGGAGGATCTACAAGTTGTAGATCTGGATCTTGGTCTTCCATTCGCTCATCTTCACTAATAGGTGCTAGATCTTCAGGTTCTTGTGGATCTAAATCTAGCATTTTCTCAAAACGATTTATTTTCCTCTTGGGAAGAAGTGGATCATGCTTCAAAAACATGTGCTTGAGTTCTCCAACAATGGATGCAAGCAAATCTTGAGGCTTCCCGAACTTGCTCTTCCTACCAAGCATGGTGGGAACAAATTCAAAAATATGAAGATCATTATGGAGCATTTGATTTAAACCAACTGAGGTAGAATCAACTCCATGAATGTGTATGTAGTTCTTTGATATCTCCTTTGAACCGAAATAGGTGAGATCATAACCAAATGAACTAATACATGATGGTGGTGGCTTGGACTTCAAATCATATCTGAGAATTGATAGATGGCTTCTTATGATATCCTTTGAACCAACAGGGGTGAGATCAAACCAAAAATCACAAGGATATGTATGATACTTGAAACCAAGTGAATGATGGTGTCTTCCATCTTCGGTGAAAATTTGAAAACATGTGCTAAGGGACAAATAGGAGCCATAGGAATCATTTTATCAAGGAGGGTGAATGCATTGCCTCCCAAATATGATTTTACCTCCAAAATACTCAGTAGGTCATCATATTGCAAATCATCAAGCTCATGGGAAGTAGAGATTTCAAAGGTCTTTTCAACTTCTAGAGTATTAGCTGACATCTCTTGCTCATAATTTGAATTCAAAAATGGATCCAATTCATCAATGGTGATGGGCCATTTTGCAATAGTAGATCTTGATATCATGTCTTGGATTTCGACTTCATCTTGAACAACTTCATCATGAGAAATGATTGAGGACGAATCATGAGTAGAGAGAGAAATGAAGGAAATATTACTGGGATTGTTCTCCAAATCATCCTCTTCCTTCTGCTTTCCAAATAATCTATCCAATCTTGTCTAGTTATCGCTTGTATTTTCAGCATTATTAATGAGGTTCTCCATATTGGAAAGCATAGCAGTACATATTGCCACTGAGACTCTGTCACGATCATCTAGCCAATCTTATTTGTCTTCATAGGAAGCACAATCTCTCTTAACACCAATAAAAATATTGAAAAGACCATATATCTTCAGGTATGCTATCATATTTGGTTTCCATTCTTCATAGGTGTATGAAGAGAGAGAAGGAATTGCTTTCAGATCCATGGAATCTATTGTAGAATTCGAATCTACTGTTGGAACTACAGCAAACAACTGCAACTGTAGAACTGCTGCAACTGTAGAAAGCTACTGCAATTGCAGAAAACTTCAAAACTACAGGAAACTACTGCAACTGCAGGAAACTATTGCAATTGCAAAAAAGTTCGAATAACTTGCAAAAACAATGGAGATCCATAGTAACTGCTGAATTTGAATCTATTGAAGATGGATTCGAATGATGGAGATAACCTGCAAAAAAAATGAGAATTGTAAATGGAGATTTGATACAATTCGAATTGAACACTGCCTTAGGACAATGAGTACATGTAACTGGATCCTTCACACCTGGACAGACCTCACTGGATTGCTCCAGTGAATTCAAGACAATTGCAGCAGTAATTGCTATGGAAATTCAGAGGCTTTTGGTGCTCAATGAAAGACAACTGCTCAAAGAATTGCCACAACTGTTGCTGCTGCAATTCGAATAGCTGACTCTAGCTTTGATACCATGTGATAATTTATAGGAGTGATCACATAGCTGGAGAAAACCTCACTAAAAATCACTCAAGAATAACAGAAAAGAGAAGAAGAATTGTTGAATCAATAATCACTCATTATCACAAGAAATGAAAAAAATTGCCATAATCATACATCAGCTGTAAGCTGGCACTGTGAAAAGTGAATAATAAATTAATACAATGAAATGGATTTGAATGCCTATAAGGTCATTCAAATTCTCCTCAATGTGTGGCTTGGATAGCATTGGAGACATCATCCAATCAGTGGCAATATTCACAAATGGTCAAAGGTCAGTCAAATGAGTCTAACTGAGTCATGTGAGCAAAAATGAAGGGATGGAGACTCCAAGGAGGGGGCATGAGGCTGATGAGGCTGTCAGTAGGTCAAGTGGCACTCCGATACAGACAATTGGAAGATATAGGTAGTTAAACTGAGCAATAAATGAATAAACTAGTCAATAAATGTTGCAACAGACTGTTAGTGATCCAAGTAGTGTAGTAGGGCGCATTAGTCTTCCAGGTGAGGAAAACAAGGTGCACTAGGTAGGTAGGAGTGCTTCTGAGGGATAAAAAACAGTCTCTGGGGGGGTGAATATAGGCTCCAGGTGTTGGGGAGACTGTCATGCTGATGACCGGAGGCATGCAGATGCATGCATGATGACTGGATGCATGGAGACATGCAAATATACAAAATGATGGTGAGAATATTCCAACAGAATGGAGAGACAAATGTTATTTCTTAGATTGAATAACGAGACATTTGGTAGTATATTCACAAGGAAGATAGAGGTCTTAAAGGAATGCAACTCAATTGCTATATTTAATTATTAAATCCTATGGAATGACATGGAAATTTTGAGTTGGTTAAACCAAGTAGTAATATAAATGGGTGAATCGATGAAGATGGGTAACACTTTTTGGACAAAAGTGACGGTGAAAATTCGATTTTTTAGTCATTTATTAAATTGAAGCCCTAAAAAATCCTATATGACTTGTGAATTCTAACAAGCAACAACAACAAAAAAATTATAGGGAATTATCTTATGTTTCCACCTATATTTATAAATAAAAATAAAAATATTTTTTAATATTTCAAAAATGCATTTAATGATAGGTTTGTTCTTGTAAATTTCAAGAAAAGTTAACAAGTGATTTGTGTGCACGCAAAACAATTTATTGATAAATATATAATTTTTAAAATATATATATATGAACATAATCTAGACAAAATGCACTAGACCACACATATTATTTTTAAATTTATATTTTTTATTAATTTTTGAAACTAACCGTTGAAATTTTCAATCGCATTCTGTACATGTGTGTGCATGCAAACATTTTTTTATTGGCTACAAAAAATGAAAAAGAAAAAGTACCCTTTTGAAGAGGATATGTTGGTTCAGGGTGTATATATTTTTTGAAATTGGTTGGTTGTGTACTTTTTATGTTATCAATTTTTCTTTGCGCCGATTTGAAGTTGTGGACATGGTTTTCTAAGTGTAAGTTTGGAAAGAAATTAAAAAAATTATCATATGAACTCATAAACTCGTAAGTTATATGTGAATGGATAAACAATTCTTTAACGAATCTATTGGTATGAAGTATGCCACCTAAGGTGCATCCTAGGACAGAGTTTAGGTGGGGTAAATAGGTAAGTAAAATTAAAATTCTATAAAAGAGGGCTAAAAGCTTGGTTTTAAAGCTCTCGATCGAGGTGTTAAAAACCCTTGATCGAGGTTCTGGAAGGATTTTTAAATATGTTGATCAAGGTTTTAATTATGGTTAAACTAAAAGCTTGATCAAGCTTTTGTGAAATATTTTTTTTAAAGAACGTGGACTATTTTGAGTTATTAGATTTTAAAAGATCAATGTAGAGTCTTGAAAATATTGATCTAGCTTTTAAAATGCTCGATATAGATTTTTAAAAAACCAGATCTAGCTTTTTAATAAAGTTAGATCGAGATTTTAAAATCTAGATTGAGGATTAAGAAAAACCTCAATCGAGCTATCTATCTCAATTGAGAGTATTCTCAACCCTTGATTGACCTTCTAAAAATAGCTCGATCGAATGCTTTGTTAGGCCCTTGACCGAGCTTTCAAAATATTGATTGAGGGCTTAAGAAAAGCTTGATCAAGCTCATTTTTTATCATTCTCATTCCCTCCACTTTCCAAAAAGTGTTAACCATCTTCATGGGAACACCCAAATCACTAAGTCATTCTAAACCATGGATTAGAACCATGCAACCATTGGATCATCACCTACCAGTAAATGTTTATATATTAAATGTGGACTTAACACTTTGTTTTATGGCTTTAAAACCTACCTTTAAGGGATGATCATATCAATTACAAAAGTAAACATTTGTTTTCACAAGTATGGTATTACCTTGTGATTTATTATAGGGTTGCTATTGCTTTAAAACACAGGTATTATAATACAAACTCTAAGGTTTGGTTTAGCACACTATTATGATTATATATATATATATATATCCCTTAAGATTTAACCCAAAGATAGATTGTGCATGACCCTTATATATAATATCAACTTCTTGTTTAGGAGTGTTTTGTAACCCATGTTTATATGTGTGTGTGTGTGTGTGTTTGTGCACACACACACACACATATAGTTGATCATTGACAAAGATGTTTCTGCACGATGGGCTAGACATAATCATATATAGCCCTATTTTTATTAAAACTTGAATGATTAAAGGTGGATAAATGGTCATTTAGTAAAGGAAATAGAATTTGTTTGTGTTAATTTTATTATAGTTGATGATGTTTATTTCGCTAGCTTTAGTAAGGATTTTCATGTATACTCATGAACATGCTTGCTAACCATAAGTACAGTATTTATCACTAATTTATTGATTAAGTGAAAAAGGAGATTCATTAGAGATAACCCCAACTAAGAGGCGGCCTCTATTAGAGAAAGAGCTTATGTGACAGTGTGCCGACTAGAAGGAACATCCTTCATCTACATCCAGTTGGAGGATGTTTACAACATAGGTTTCTCAATTGCATATAAATACCATGGTTGATATTTTGTTATGTGTATGTTAGTTTAAATTACGTTTTATGGAAATATTTGTGTCATGAATTTATTGAGCATGGATTGAATGCATTCATGTTGGAAATGCTTTCATATTTAGAATGGGCATTTTTGTAATGTCCCCATTTTGACCCCCTTTTTCATTAAATCGTAAATGATGTAAATAATGTTATTTAATCATGGTGAGGAGCTCAAGGCCAAGGCCCCACCATTGATTTAGTGTTTTATGTATTGGCAATTAAAGGAATAGATGCCTATGGTTCTTGTGCTAGATATGCACAATGTAAATAAGACATCATGTAAATACGAATTTTAATGAAAAATACCCACAACTAGCTATGCAATGCAACAAAGAGATGGGGCGGCAATTAAAGGAATAGATGCCTATGGTTCTTGTGCTAGATAGGCACAATGTAAATAAGACATCATGTAAATACGAATTTTAATGAAAAATACCCACAACTAGCTATGCAATGCAACAAAGAGATAGGGCATGATTCTACAAGGAATAGGGAGGGAAATTATTCAAACCCTTGAGCCAATGGTGTTAATCCATGTGTCATGAGAAAACCCATAAACCACCAACTACCCATTTTGGGTTATGGACCCAATCATTTAATTCTTCTAGAAATTGGTTGAGGCAGTTAATGCCTTGGGAATGAAGAGGTATGGCAGCCAATTTCAATTATGGGCAAGCCATCAACCTGGGAATTCGTATTTTCGCTTCTTGGGCAAGAAAACACCCACAAAATGGTGCCCAAAGCCATGCTGAACAAATAATCTTTCATCTCTCACGTAGTTGGAGCTAGCTGGGTTTTTCCCTACACGTTTTCATCCATTTTCTGCATTTTTTTCCATGCCTGGGAGCTCGTTTTTGCATTGTACAACAACTGGGAAAGAAGGGCCACGATTTGGGACTGTTATGGAGGCCGTTTTTGCCCCAAAATGTCCATGGACGTTTTTCTGAAAACAGATTTGGCTTCCCAGGGTTGTTCCCCATCTTCCAAATTTCGTTTTGGGTTCCCACGTTTTGTTGAAGCTAATGAAAACCCCATCTTTGGACATCTCACTGTAAGAAATGTTTCTTCATTCCCAACACTTATACTTCTGTTGTTATCTACATCCCTTTTGGTTTGAACATGTGAGCAAAAGAGACTGGAGTGGTAGTGGACCGAATTGGCTTGATAAACCTAGTGGAGGGAGTAACCTCTCAAGAAGATCAAGAAGGCTTTGGCTACTTTTCTATG
The DNA here is from genome assembly GCA_027924585.1 of Larix kaempferi. NCBI lineage: Eukaryota > Viridiplantae > Streptophyta > Pinopsida > Pinales > Pinaceae > Larix > Larix kaempferi. The sequence continues at coordinate 4,193,522 of BSBM01000374.1, read as the reverse complement.
CACACCCTGAGAGCACTAGATGGGGAAGGTATGGCTTGAGGGATTGTATAGCAATGAAAAGAATACTTCCTTGTGCTAGGTGTGTAGGTATTGTGGGTGCCAAGCTAGATAAATCTTGTAAGGTTGCCCCTGGCTCTGTGCTTGAGCTCACTAGCTTAGCCATTCTTCCTTTCCATTCCCTAGCAGCCTGATAAACCCAATTGTAGATTGGCTTGGCTCATCTTGGTGTATGCTTGGCTATGTGCGAGTCTGTTGTTCCCTGGTTCCTTGTAGTAATCATGCCCAGCTCGGGGGTGGCAGTTGTATCAGGAGGTTGATAAGCACAACTGGCCTATGGTTGGGAGGAACGTTGCAGACACATAGCTGGTTGCTTGGGACTACTTTGTTAAGATAAGTATTCTCTTGTGTTAACCTTGCAATTATTATTTGATGAATATCTTGAATGTATGATGGATGTGTTATTGATATTATTTCCGCTGTGACTTTCTTATAATCATACAATCCATATCTCTTTTACATTATTTGAATGCTTATTTAATGAGTTCATGGGGCTAGATGCTCGGATTTAGTGTCACGTCCTCTCTATCATGCTGGTATGATAGGAGGGGACATTACAATTTTAGTTTAAATGAATTCTATATTTATCCACTTTCATTTTTAAGAATTAATATTATAACAAGTCAATGGAAAGAAAAATTGAAATTGGTATCAGGAATAGAATTTATATATGGAATTGAGTACCATGTGGTCTCCTTAGTGGAAAGAGGTTTCTAGGTACATGATTAATTTTGTTTGGCCTTGTGCTTTGTGTAACTAGAATAAGACTTCCAATCACAATCTTGGATTGTACCAATCACTTCCACTTCCTATATATTCTTGGGACCATATTTATATTGATTTTATTTTAGGATTTCTACTAACCCTCCAGCAACATGATTATATTTTGGTTGTAGTATGTAAATATTCATATATGGCCTTGTTCATGCTTTGTAACAAGCACATTACTACACAGTAGAAAACATACATGTTTGGACATCATTTAGCCTTCCTTGCACTATCACTTATAAAATATTTGCTCATTTTCCTAGTCATTTTTTAAGGCACTTTGGCAAATTTTGGAAAAAAAGATACAATACTCTATTGCTTTACACTACCCAACCAATGTCCAAATAGAGGTAGTTAATTGCACCTTTGTTTTTAAACTACTCTTGGCTTATTCTAAAAACATGCATGAGGATAAGGCATGAAACGCATAGTCCAACATTGCTATAACATAGTAGTGCACTTTGTCATGTATTATTCACTTTTTGAGGCATGTTATGGGTACCAACCAACCAAACCCTTTGAGTTCCCAATCACCTTATCATATCTTACTTAAGAACAGTAGCTCAATGCCTAGAAACAAGTATTTTCATTTGTGAAAGATCTAGCCTATATACATATTTAGGTATGCAATCCCCTTCAGAGTGGCCAAGAACACATCAAGATTCTATTTAACTTCCATTGTATTCATGCATCCTTCAAAGGTATCCACTATATATAGCAATCCTTCCAGGTCATTGATAAGGTATGGTTATAACTTCAAAAACAATCCATTAAGGGGACTAAACATCATAAGCTTCATCCACTTTATTAAGGCCAATATAATATTTTACAACAAGCAATTCCTTCAACATGAGGTATTCATCTGATAGTTAATGTATCCCATTCAAAACGCCTTCAAAATTGGGTATTCATATGATAGTTAATGTATCTCAGTCAAAATTCCTTCAACATGGGGTATTCATCTGATAGTTAATCTTGTCGAACTCATCCTATATAAGTCTTTCAAGATGGGTGAAGACATTCACTGTAGAGATTGTCAAATGATAATAAAATATTTATTATCTATTTTTATTTATTATATCTTGTTTTTTTAAAGTTTGTATTCTTTTTTTTAGCTTTTCATTTTCTATTTTTGACGAGATGCAAATAACTAAAGAATATATGCCCACAAATCAGTCCCTACATTGACATGCATAGCTTAAAAACTTCGCTACACACTCAATTTGTCGAATAATACTTTGAACAACTGTACATTCAAGACAAACAAAAGTTTATATCTGACCAAAGTTACATAAATATCCTTCCTCAAAATCATGTAAAACTTAAACCTTTGTAATTAAGCTCTAGACTACAAGATAGTACAAGGACTACAATATCCTCTGGATCAAAACTATTATAAGTGAAGCAACTAAAGTCTATAAACATTTATCCCATACTCCTACACGTGTGGCAATTTCTAAAGTAATTTTCCTTCCATTATATCATGAGTCAACTATTACTAATGAATTTACTGAGATACCGCATGCATTTCCTCTACTAATTAAATTACACATTTAATACCCTGTGTTTATTTAAGATGAAGTGTCATTCTATAGTAACCCATTAATAATACCATTTCATTAGGATACGCATCCATTCATTTCTTCTTTGAAAGCATCATTACTAAGCCATCTTTAATTAATATATGGTACACATTCTATTCTTCTTAAATTAGTCACCAAGGTAGATTAATTGAGGATACACTACTCACCTAACAATTCGACCATGATTATAATAGGTATAATGTTCACTGCTTAATGTTTATAATTGGAAATAAGGGTACCCTAACCCAATCAAATCATAACCCATTTAACTCGGCAAGGGAAGAATTATAGATTCTAACTTTTCCACTAGGTAGTTCGATCTTGAATACTATCTGGTATTGTGGTTATACTAGATGTTTGGTATACCTTCTGAATTATGTCATACGATTATCATGGTCAGGGTAATATATTATTGATAGGGATAATCAAGTAAGATTTGAGATACTTTGAAGATGTCGAAGCGGTTTAGGATATGTCTTGGATAACTTAAGTACACCTGCCCATCGAATAGGTTCTAGGTAAGTTCCGGATACAAGTGATAGAACAAAGCAGCAATGGGTAGTTTAAGTGTCGATCTCAACTGCCAAAGAGACCATGTGGATAGTCTCCGCAGTGATCGGGGAACTATACGATTTATTCACTTGATAATTTGTGGATATAACCAATTTTTAGCAGGATATCATTTTACTAAGGAGGATCTAATACAGTCGGTGGATGCAACACCACGTAATCAAATGATATAATGTGGGGTCAAATAAATTCAAGAGCATCAAATAATAAACGATAAACGATACCATCGAAGGGCACGTCACCGCATCATCAAGTCATATACTATGGAGATAAATGAATTCGAAGAGTATCGATTACCAAGAGAATCCGATAACATAGGAGGGAACAACACTGCATAATTTAATTGATGAAATAACTAGTTATCCATTCCAGCGCTGATAGTCCCGATGGAAGGGTGTCAGATATGTTAATCCAAGAGTTGCGTGGACCTTCTCAGGATACTTTACATTTGGTGCTGCACATGTAGATTTAGCCTCTTGTGCAGAGAATGGGTGTCGATCTCACCGAAGAATAGAATTCGGGCATTTCCAAACATAAGGGCTTAATTAATTGCAACCGGAACATAGGTTTATATATTAGAATTTAGACAGAGATCGGTTTCATGAGCATGGCGCAGACTCAGAACGTTGTCACATTGAATCATATCAAAATAGATCAGGAACCGATCCAGGTGTTTAGGGTACATATTCAAAATGACAATACTATGGGACAGAGTACCGAGCATGTTTCGATCTAGACTCTCACACCAAGACTTATCATAGTAAACAAACAATAGGAAGAGTACAGAACATAACTTGATATGGTCACACACAGGGCGTTCATCACAGAAAACAATAATAGAGAAAGTACAGAACGTGGCTCGATATGGTCACACACACAGAGAGTTTATCACAATAAACAAACAATAAACATAGTACAGAACATGGATCTATCTGGTCACACACACAGGCCGTTCATCGCAGAAAACAATAATGGACAGAGTACATAATGTAGCTTGATCTGGTCACACACACAGAGCGTTTTTCACAATAAACAAACAATAGAGAGAGTACAAAACATGGCTCGATCCGGTCACACACACGGGGCGTTCATCACAGAAAAAAATAATGGACAGAGTACAGAACATGGATCGATCTGGTCACTTAGGGTGTCATCGCCATAATTTAAAACAATAGAGCAAGTTCGATCTTGGATTCACACACTCAATAAAAATGTATAGATAGATGCACTACAATAAACATTAAATCTAAGTAAAATTTATGCACGGAGAGATTTAATCATATAAATTCTAAAAAAAATACATTACTTTACAGAAACTAAAACATCGATTTTCTACAATCGGTACACATAAATAATTATAATTTCTCAGAAAAACAATACATGTCTTGTAGAAACTAATACATCGTTTCAATTTCTGATCTTGCTATGAAATAAGAGAGTAATGAAAACATTTATGATCTCTCGAACGTACAGCAAGCATACTCGTAGATATGGAGATCGGTGCATTCTTAGATCTAGAGCATATAAGCTCATACATAAAAGAAAATAATATTCACCCAATGGAATACAAGTTCGAGTTTCAGTCAGTACAAAAAATAGGTCTAAGGCTATCATGTTTCCAGATAAAATATACATATAGTTCCTACAAGTTAAAAATACAAGTATCGACGATATTGAAAATAATTATCCATATTTAGATCTATGGCATTCGAGCCCATTCTTAGACGAATAATATATAAATTTCATATAGATTGAATACTAAATCGTTCAACAGAAATTTTTTTTATATAAACAAAATTTACCAGTCGAGATGAATGATTCTAGAGATGACGGTAGTGCCGAAGTTCAATGTCGCTTCAATCCGATCTCGTTGTCTTCAACAATCCATTGATGAACACCTCGGTTAGCCTCCCATCCTTATCTGGAGTACTCTCCTTCCTCCCGAACCCCTGAGCAGTTCGAGTCGTAGAGCTCACATAAAAATCTAGAAACTCAGAAATGGGTTTCCTCCCCACCAGAATTCCTTTCCAAACTCCAATAGAAGCAACTCTTTTACAAAAATTACGATAACCATCCAAACATTGGGCCCCTTCCCCATTCCCAAAGCCTTCCTTAAATAGGAAAATCCATTGCGACACATGTTGCTTCATACAAAAATGCTTAATTTATTATTATTCAAATGTAATTTATCTCACCTATCCATGTGTCAAGTTTTCTAAGAGAGTGCACCAACTTTCCTAGATTTATTCATGTCTGTCTCTATGATGTTCATTCTAACTTCTATTTTTTGGGTGCACTAAATGCTGAAGCCTAGTATTCCATTTGCTCCTAAAATAATAATTTCTATTATTTTTAATACTAAAAATGCATTTTCTTGTGCAAATGGTCTAAAATAATCATTTCTCTTATTGTAAATGCATTTTCCTATGCAAATGGTCTAAATGCATTTTTATAAGTTTTATGCATAATGTTTAACAACTAATCCCTTCTAGGACCTAGGTACCACACAGTTGGGCCCATCCGTCCTTTATGCTCTTCTGTCGACATGGTACGACTCCGTCATGTCGACTCGTCCATCGTTTCCGTTTATCGACAACGTACCACATTGTTGGGTCCTTGCTTCCGTCAATTCCGTTTATCGGAAAAGTACCACATCATGGGGCCCTTCCGCCGATATCCTTTCATTGTATCTGAGTTGCAGGAACTTTAAGTATGGATTTAGGATCCGTTACCTTCAATCCTACGTCTACATGCTATTGGAGACTAATGGCGCTGAGGATTAATTCTGTTCTTACTGCGCTCCGCCCAAATCGTACGTGACCAACTCCGTCGTGGTCTACTTCGCATAACCTCACTCTTTCCCTGAGTAAGTGGATTAGTGCTTCTCTACTCATGCATGGAATTCCATTGGAATTCGACACCGTCGTCGTTCTTCCGTGTGTGATTTATCTGTACTCTATGACCCTTTATTTCATTTTTGTGTTTGTCAGTGAACCATTTCACCTATTGCTACACACATTCTCAAAAAAACATATTAATAGTCCTATCCTCATTCATCATAATCATTTTATAACATGATAATCGTTAAGCAATTACAGTTTAATCATAATATAATATATCTCGTTAATCAGTAAGGCATTACGTCACATGTATTTCTTTCCTTTACATCACATAATTCAACAACTAGTCATTAAGTAGCCTATCATGTACACATATCATATTTTTCATAACTTAGCTAATCAATAGACAACATGCTATTTTTCAATTAGATAATTATCCACTTTCATAAATTTCATACAATTCATTCATTTATTCATCATGGGTCACCATGCACATGCTCAATGAAGAATTAAGGAGTCATTTTATTGAATTTTTATTCAGTCGAGTCATTCAACAGGTTCCCTGAAGGTCTACAATAGTCTAGGGGCACTACATACTCCCCTACTTATTTAGAACTTCATCTTGAAGTTCATAATAAATGTGGAAAGCTAAGACGCATCTCAGTTGTGTCCTACCAAGTCATGGAGCTAGGACTATAACTATCCCACAACACTTTGACTCGATCAATCAGACAGTGCCTAAACTGTCATGTCCCTCGGTCCAAAATATGGATCGGCTTGGCCATAACAGCCCCGTCATCTGTTATTTTCCACATTGCTCAGATCAATGACATGTGAAGTGTCGGGAACATAATGAAGTAATACATAAACATGAAATACATTGTGAATCCTACTCAATGATGATGGAAAGTCAAGACGATAGGAAACCAGTCCTATCCATTCCAAAATCCTAAAGGGTCCCATAAACCTAGGTGACAACTCGGCTCCCTTGCCAAATTTTATAGAACTCTTTTGCGGTTTTACCCATAGGAATACCTTGTCCCCAATCTCATAGTTTCGGTTAGTTCTATGCACATCTACATAGCTCTTCCACCGATCTTGTGCTTCCTTCAGTCAAGCATGAATAGTAACCATCTGTTCCTCCATATCTTGTATTACTTCAGTACCTAACAATTCCCTATCCTCCAACCTATCCCAACTTATGGGAGTTCTACAAGGTCTCCCATATAAAAATTCAAATGGTGCCATCTGGATAGAAATCTGATAACTATTGTTGTAATCAATTCTACTAAGGGTAGATATTCTTCCCACCTCTTCTATTGATCCATTACGTACATTCTTATCATGTCCTCTAACACCTGGATCACCCTTTCCATTTGTCCATCCATCTCAGGGTGATAGGAGATGCTAAAGTTAAGTTGAGTGCCAAGAGCTTCTTGAAAGATCATCCAAAACCTTCCAGTAAATACTAAACCTCTATCCGAAATAATATTTTTTGGAATTCCATGTAGTGTTACAACCTCATTGATAAAAACCCTAGCTATCTAGGGATATTGATACGTGTTCTTGATTCATAGGAAGTGGGCACTCTTGGTAAGATTGTTGACTACTACAAAAATGGTGTCATATCTCTTGTTGGTCAAGGGTAAACCAACTATAAAATCCATAGAAATGACTTCCCACATGGATTCCAGGATTGCATGGGGTTGAAGCAATCCAGCTGGGTGTCAATGTTCTCCCTTTACCATCTGGAATTCCATACACTTTTCTACGAAACTTACCACATCCCTCTTCATACCTTTACAAAATAATACCGGTCTCAAATCTGCGTACATCTTCTTTGCCCTGGGATGTGCCCTGTGAACTTCTCTATGAGCTTCTGATAGTATCAACCTTCGGATTTCTTCATTCTCTAGAACATATATACGGTGTTTATACCGCAATAGTCCATCCATGTCCAAGGAGTACCCCTCAAACTTGGGTATCCCCATCTTCTCATTCTCCATTTATGTTCTTACTTCATCATACCATGCGTCCTCCCATTGTAGTGTCAGGATTGGTCTTCATAGGTATGACAGAGAATATCATGGGTCTACGACGGAATTTATCCACCACTCTATTTAAATTTCCCTTCACATAAGTTATGTCGAAGTCGTACTCACCGAGTAACTCCGACCATCTTCTCTGCCTTTCATTTAGGTCGCTTTGAGTGAATATGTGCTGTAACCCACAATGGTCAGTATTCAACTCAAACTTCCTTCCTACCAAATAGTGTCTCCATAACCTTAAGGCATGCATCACCATAGTCATCTCCATATCATGGGTCACATAATTCTCTTCATGTGGCCTAAGTCTTCTAGATGTGTATGTAATTACTCTTCCATCTTGCATCAATACACAACCAACCCCATCCTTTGATGCATCTGTACACAATAGGAAGTATTTATCCATATCGGGAACTCTTAATATTGGTGTCGTAGTCAATAGTTCCTTTAGTTTAGAAAAGGCTCCTTCGCATTTCTCAGTCCAAATGAAGGGATGGTTCTTCTTCTGCAGTTCAGTTATAAGTCCCGTTACTCTAGAGAAGCCTTCCAAAAAACGTCTATAATACCCCGCAAGTCCCATAAATCTTCGTACCTCATGTACATTGGTGGGTGTCGGTCATTCCCAAATTGCTTCAATCTTTGCAAGGTCCACTGCAATCCCTTCACTGGATATAATGTGGCCAAGGTAGTGAATATCCTTTTCGAAGAACGAACACTTGGATAACTTTCCATATAGGTGATTCTCTCTTAAACATTGCAAAACTATTCTCAAGTGTTCCTCATGTTCTTCCTGTGTTCTAGAATATATCAGAATGTCGTCAAAAAATACTTGCACAAATTTGTTGAGGTACTGACGAAACACACCATTCATAAGGTTCATAAATATGCTGGGTGCATTTTTCAAACTGAAAGGTACTACTACAAACTCATAGTGTCCAAATCTATTCTTGAAAGCAGTTTTTGGGATATCTTCATTCTTAATTCTCAACTAGTGATATCCTGATATCATATCTATCTTAGAAAATACTGTCGCACCCTTCATTTGGTCTAAAAGGTCATCAATTCTGGGTAGAGGATATTTATTTCTTACGGTCGCCTTGTTTAGTTGAGGATATTGAATGCACAAACACCAAGACCCATCCTTTTTCTTGACAAAAATCACTGGTGCTCCTCAAGGAGACACACTAGGTCTTATCAACCCTAAGTCCAACAACTCTTGAAGTTGTATCTGTAGCTCCTTCAACTATGGTACCGACATTCGGTAACGATTTCTCGCAATAGGCTTTGTTCCTAGTTTCAGTTCAATTTTGAAGTCCAATTCACGCTGTGGCGATAGGCCAAGTAGAGCATCCAGAAATAAGTCCATGTATTCGAGAATAGAGGATAGTTGATAAATTATACTTTATCTCCTTCCTTGTTCATCGCTATCACCGCATATAATTGACACCCCTTTCTCATGCTCTTCCTCAGTTGCATGGTCGATATCATCCTTAGGGAAAATTTCCTTTTTCTTCCCGTTAATATTCTCTTGTAATCTTCATCTTTGTAGAAATTTATTTCCTTACTTCGGCAATCCATCATCGCCGAATGTGCCGCAAGCCAATCCATTCCCAGGATTGGATCGGAAGTACCTAAATCTATATCATAAAATGATATTCTAGTAGAGAACACCCCTAAGTAAACTTCACAATCTTCTACCTTAAGAACCACGCTTTGGACACTACCAGAAGCCATTTCGACAGTGTCGAAATCCTCTTGACTGACTACCATCATCTTACTATTTTCTAAATCTTTTAAATAAATGAAACTTTCTGTAGCACCAAGGTCTATAAGCAAAGATAATACATTACCATCTATATTACCAGTGGTCTTGAGGACCATAGATTGATGTTAATCTTGATGATTGTTGAAGGCCGCATGGATGCGATGCTCTCGTCCCAGGTATGCCGCAATAGTTTTTCGTGGTCCTTGAATTCTTCTATTTCCTTGGTCCTGTAGAGGAAATTCGCTTTGGAAGTGTGGTCCTCAACATTTCCAACATCTCACTTTTGGACCTCTAGTGTTATTTCCAATAGGTGCATTATTTCTCCTAGGTTCTAATTGTTCTGGTTTTGCAAAAGGTTTTGCATGATCATTCCACGGTGGTGGTCGATAGGGTTCGCTGTCATCTCTGTTAGGTCTTCCATTGGAAGGTAACCTTCCAAAATTCTTCTTCCCATAGTGACTTTTTGGTGCATGAGAATATTGACTTCCTCGGTCAATATTGGTAAAGTTCTTACTGGGTAGTCCCTTGCCAGGAAGCTCTTCTTCAACAATGAGAGCCTTCTACACCGCGTCATGTAAGGTTTTAGGCATCAAAATGTGAACCTTGTCTCGAATAATGGGGTTTAATCTGTAGACGAACTTGTTGACCTTAAGCTTCTCTGTAGACACATGAGGTGCATACCTCAACAATTCCATACAATGGATCTCATACTCCTATCCCATCTGTGGTCCTTTCTTTAAAGCATGGAATTCGTTCAACTGTCGTTTGATGAAATCGCCTGATAAATGGTGCTGACGAAAATGTTCATCAAACAATTCCCAAGAGATCTCTTCTAGTTTCATACCTAACTGAGATCGTAATGTCTTCCACCAAAGGAGGGCTTCCCCCTTAAGTTGCAGTATCACCATCCATACTTTCATATTGGACGTATAGTCCCTTAATGTGAAACACATGGCCATATTCTCTAGCCATGCTTCTGCTTCGGTTCTCTCAGTGGAACCCCAAAATTATGGAAATTTTACTTTTTCTAGTTCCTGGTGTATGTTAACCGGCGGTGATGTCTGCGGCACTGCAGTAACTTGAGAAATGTCGTTCTCGCGGTCTAGTCATATCATCAATGCATGTGTCATCCTATGGTAATTTCTCATCATGGTCATAACCTCTCCTGCTGGCAAGTTAATAGTTTCTTCAGATCTGGGATGCCTATTCACAGGAGTCATTGGGGTTGATAAACGTGTTGCTCCTCTGCGCCCCCTTCCTGCTCTACCTCTCCGGGTTCTTCAATCCATGACAATGTTTGTATAAGAGGTAAAGTAAAAATTTTATTAGCTTGCAAAATATAACAATAGAGTTTATCACGGAATCACCTAGGTCCTAACTAAGTTCGACCAACCTCTGATACCAAATGTAGAGCTCGTCAAATGTTAATAAAATATTTATTATCTATTTTTATTTATTATATCTTGTTTTTTTTGTATTCTTTTTTTTTAGCTTTTCATTTTCTATTTTTGACAAGATACAAATAACTAAAGAATATGTTCCCACATCTCAGTCCTTACATTGACATGCCATAACTTAAAAACTTCGCTACACACTCAATTTGTCGAATAATACTTTAAACAATTGTACATTCAAGACAAACAAAAGTTTATATTTGACCAAAGTTACATAAATATCCTTCTTCAAAATCATGTAAAACTTAAACTTTCCTCAGTAAGCTCTAGACTACAAGATAGTACAAGGACTACAATATCCTCTAGATCAAAACTACTATAAGTGAAGCAACTAAAGTCTATAAACATTTATCCCATACTCCTACACGTGTGGAAATGTCTAAAGTGATTTTCCTTCCATTATATCATGAGTCAACTATTAGTAATGAGTTTACTGAGATACCACATGCATTTCCTCTACTAATTAAATTACACATTTAATACCCTATGTTTATTTAAGATGAAGTGTCATTCTATAGTAACCCATTAATAATACCATTTCATTAGGATATGCATTCATTCATTTCTTCTTTCAAAGCATCATTACTAATCCATCTTTAATTAATATATGGTACATGTTCTATTCGGCTTAAATTACTTACCAAGGTAGATTTATTGAGGATACACTACTCACTTCCCAATTCGACCATGATTATAATAGGTATAATGTTCACCGCTTAATGTTTATAATTGGGCATAATGGTACCCTAACCCGATCAAATTATAACCCAACTAACTCAGCAAGGGAATAATTATAGATTCTAACCTTTCCACTAGGTAGTTCGATCTTGAATACTATCCGGTATTGTGGTTATAATAGATGCTTGGTATACCTTCCGAATTATGTCATATGATTATCATGGTCAGAGTTATATATTATTAATAGGGATAATCAAGTAAGATCCCAGATACATTGAAGTTGTCAAAGCGGTTTAGGATATGTCTGGGCTAACTTAAGTACACCTTCCCATCGAATAGGTTCTAGGTAAGGTCCGGAGACAGGTGGAAGCGCAAAGCAGCAACGGGTAGTTTAAGTGTCAACCTCAACTGCCAAAGAGACCGCGTGGATAGTCTTTGCAGTGATCCATGGAAATATATAATTTATTCGCTTGATAATTTGTGGAGATAACCAATTTTTAGCAGGATATCAGTTTACTAAGGAGGATCTAATACAGTCGGTAGATGCAGCACCACATAATCAAATGATACAATGTGGGGTCAAATAAATTCAAGAGCATCAAATAATAAACAATAAACGATACCATCGAAGGGCACGTCACCGCATCATCAAGTCATATACTGTGGATATAACTGAATTCGAAGAGTATCGATTACCAGGAGAATCCGATAACATAGGAGGGCACAACACTGCATAATTTAATTGATGAAATAACTAGTTATCCATTCCAGTGCTGATAGTCCAGACAGAAGGGTGTCAGATATGTTAATCCAAGAGTTGCGTGGACCTTCTCTGGTCACTTAGGGTGTCATCGCCATAATTTAAAACAATAGAGCAAGTTCGATCTTGGATTCACACACTCAATAAAAATGTATAAACAGAGGGCATTAATTCTTAGTAAAAAATGGAATACAATTTCGAGTTTCGGTCAGTATAGAAAATAAATCTAAGGCTATCCTGTTTACACATAAAATATACATATAGTTCCTACAGGTTGCAAATCCAAGTATAGACGATATTGAAAATAATTATCCATATTTAGATCTATGGCATTCTATCCCATTCTTAAACAAATAATATAAAAATTTCTTACAGATTGAATACTAAATCGTTCAACATAAAATAAATTTATATAAACAAAATTTACCAGTCGGGGTGAATGATTCTACAGCTGTCAGTAGTGCCTAAGTTCAATGTCGCTTCAATCCAATCTCCTTGTCTTCAACAATCCACCGACGAACACCTCGGTATCTTCTCGTCCTTATCGGGAGTACTCTCCTTTCTCCCAAACCCCCGAGCAGTTTGGGCTGTAGACCTCACACACAAATCCAAGAAATCAGAAATGGGTTTCCCCCCCACCAAAATCCCTTTCCAAACTCCAATAGCAGCAAGTCACTGTCTTACAAAAATTACGATAAGCATCCAAACATTGGGCCCCTTCCCCATTCCCAAAGCCTTCATTAAATAGGAAAATCCATTGCAACACATGTCGCTTCGTGCAAAAAATGCTTAATTTCTTATTATTCAAATGTAATTTAGCTCGCCTATCCATGTGTCAAGTTTTCTAAGAGAGTACACCAACTTGCCTAGATTTACTCATGTTTGTCTCCATGATGTTCATTCTGACTTCTATTTTTGTGGGTGTAAGTGGTGTTAGCTAAACGCTCAAGCATAGTATTCCATTTTCTCCTAAAATAATAATTTCTATTATTTTTAATACTAAAAATGCATTTTCTTGTGCAAATGGTCTAAAATAATAACTTCTCTTATTTTAAATGCATTTTCCTGTGCAAATGGTCTAAATGCATTTTCATAAGTTTGTATACATAATGTTTAACAATTAATCCCTTCTAGGACCTAGGTACCACACCATTGGTCCCATCCGTCGTTTATGCTCTTCTATCGACATGGTACCACTCTGTCGGGTCCACTCATCCATTTTTTCCATTTATCGACAAGGTACCACATCGTCGGGTCCTTCCGTTGATATCCTTTCATTGTATCTGACTTGCGGAAATTTCATGTAGGGATTTAGGATCCGTTACCTTCAATCCTTCGTCTACACACTATTGGAGACTAATGGTGCTGAGGAATAAGTCCATTCTTACTACGCACCCCCAACTCGTACATGACCAACTCCATCGTGGTCCACTTCGCACGACCTCACCCTTCCCTTGATTAAGCGGATTAGTGCTTCTCTACTCATGCGTGGAATTCTATTGAAAGTCGACACCGTCATCATTCTTCTGTGCGTGATTTATCCATACACTATGACCCTTTATTTCTTTTGTTGTGTGTCGGTGAACCGTTTCACCTATCACTACACATATTCTCAAAAACACATATTAATAGTCTTGTCCTCATTCATCATAATCATTTTATAACATGTTAATCATTAAGCAATTATAGTTTAATCATAATATCAAATATCTCGTTAATTAGTAATGCATTACATCACATGTATTTATTTCTCTTACTTCCTATAATTCTTCATACAGCTAATTGTTAAGAAACCTATTCATGTACACATACCACATTTTTCATAACTTAGCTAATCAATAGACAACATGCTATTTTTCAATTAGATAATTATCCACTTTCATAAATGTCATACAATTCATTAATTTATTCATCATGGTTCATCATGCACATACTCAATAAAGAATTAAGGAGTCATTTTATTGAATTTTTATTCAGTTAGGTTACTCAACAGGTGCCCTCAAGGTCTGCAATAGTCTAGGGGCAGTACATTCACATCTCTAATCCCATGGACAATGTTCTAGTTTTTCAGTCACTTTGAATAATGAGACCTCGTTGGAAATACACCACGAATCCACTCATGGTATTATATCTACTTGTCCCATGTGCAACAGGGGTAAACTACCTAGCCAATCTCAATGGTATCTGGATGAATTTTCCACTATTTTGCATCATCTTGTTTCCAAGTGGGGACACTTACAGTGTCTTAAACTTAGGGGGATGAGATATAATGTAGAGTATGTGAATTGGAGAGGAAGAAATTGAACTTAATATTTTCTCCTAAATTGTATAATATACTTGCAAATCACAAGGTCAAACATGCATCTCTCTCTCTCACACTCTCTCAATATATATATATATATATATATATATATATATATATATATATATATATATATATATATATATGGAGTTGACTAAATTTCACAGTCCAACGTTTTGAATGGACACTGGACACCCATCATGAGAGCTCAAGAATAGATAGAGATATTGAGGATCTTGTGATGAATAAATAATAAATAAATATGACCATTAGAAATTAGAAGGTCGGGAATTCAACGGTAAGTAGGGTTTGGTTGATGAATAGGTTAAGGTATGGGGAATTAATAAGCAATTTAATAATTAGAAGTGAGAAGATATAAAATAATATATAAATTAAAGTTAAAATAAAGAATGGGATATGTACTAAATAATTAATATAATTAGTTGAAGGTAAAAATGGAAAAAAAATAAAAGTAATATAATTATGTTAGGATATTTAGACACTTAGGAGTTAGTTAAGATCAACTTGTTTTAATATATCCATTAGGAAAAGTGCGTTTCTTTAATATGCATTAGTATGAATTTGTAAATAACTAATCCGACAGTCATGATATGTTCTAAACATGGAGTGATCTGATGGTTCAACTTCTCTTATATCACAACTACCTTTGATCTGTGGCTTCACACCTAATTGGTCCATGATATCTATTTAAATAGCATGGAGGGTCACTTGCTAGTTGATCGATTATGAGAAGCTCATATGTAACTTTTTTTCTTTTGCATAATAAACTTCCTCAAGTAGTTATTTGGCTAGGGTCGTGGAGTATTTCCCTTTCGAGGGTTTAAACCATGTGAAAACATCGGTGTGTTGATCTGTGATCCATTTGTGTGAGCAGTTGCTCTAGTTGTTCGGTCTTTTGGAATCATGATGTGTAGTCAAAATGATATCAAAGCCTTTTAGCAGAGCCACTTCAGTTGGTGATCTAGATCTTGAACCAGTGTTGTTGAAGCTATGAAAGGGTGTTTGTTTCTGAATTTTTTCTGCATTTTTTCGTTGTGAGAGGTATTGCATTACGTCCAAAGCATTGTTTCCAGTGAGGAATGAGTTTTGTTTCATCGAAAAAGGACTCTGTTTTCCTGCGACACTTGCATTTCATCAGATCTAGAGGTATATTGTTACAGTGATGTTTTTTTTATTTAAAATAATTTTCTCATTTTCTTTTCAGATCTAGTATTTTTTTCAGTTTTGGGTTTTTACTTTCTCTTTTTGCATATGATCTCTTCCTGCACCTTGTGTGATCTCGGCGAATTAGAAACATAAGAAAAAGGGTTTTCTTTACTGCGTATGCTCTTTGTCATGCACTTCGTGCGACCGTGGAAAATAAAAAACAGTGAGAAAACATATACAGTCCAAGCAAGCTAACGAGGTCTAACCCCAAATTCAAGGCATATTATTTTTTTGTTTTGTTTCGGTTTATGTGAAGTGATTTGTAGGAAGAAAATGTCTTTTTCTGGTAAGCACGAAGTTCGAGACAAAAAAGTAAAAAAAAATAACCTAGTTCCTCCTTTTCATCTTTTACATACCTTTTAATATTAGCTCACTTGATTAAAAGTTGCTTTATTTAATAAGAGGTCTTGAGTTCAAGTCTTCTTGTTAGATACTTTTCTAAAATTGCATGTAATTTATATTTTCCAGTTACTGAAATATTGTAATAGTGCATCTCCTTAAATTATAAAAGCGAGGCACTTAAAGTCTTTTAGTTTTTTCCATGCAATATTTAAAGTAACATTATTGTAAAAGTGAAACTCCACTTATTTTACAAAAGTGGTTCACATAAAGCAACATTATTGTAAAGTGATTCTAAAAGGTTAATCTTTGGAAGAGAGGGGTTTTTTTTGTCAGTTGGGTCAATCATTTTCCTGCCTCGTATCGGTTGGGGTCACCTACAACTATTTTTTCAATCAAGCATAACTTCCTCATCCAAAGTCAATTTTCAGTGCCATGTTTTTAAACAACTTGATTTTTTGAGATCTTTGCATCCAGACCATTTGTTTATGTTTTTATGAAATTCATTTTACAGTCTGTCCACCCCATGTGATATTATCCTAACTATTTCCAACTATTTCTCATGGAAATATCGTATGGAGGATGTCCTATGAATTAGGGGTATTTACCGAATTACCTCAGGGAAATAAATAGAGCCCATTGATGCTGATGAGAAAATAAAATGGGCCAATGAATGTGATGAAGCCCATGGATTGATTGGAATGCCAATCTCTATTGATTTACGATTCCAAATATCTGGAATTGATGAACCAGATCAAGCTTGGGGAAAATTGGAATCTGTGTTTGGTAAACACAATGAGATTTGAGGTCATCAACTAGAAAATGAGTTGATTTCCTTAAATCCAACTGATTTTTCATGCATTCAATATTATCTATCTAAGTACAAAACTCTTAGACTCTTATGTGCAAAATACAAAATTAAAAGAGAAGACAAGCAATGCATTTATCATATTCTTTCCAAACTTGGACATACATATTTTGTTTTTGTATCTACATTTTACTCCATGAAAGAATCATTGGATCCAACTAACTATAAAGAGCCTACTCTTGAATTATTTTGTGATTCTTTGATTAAAGAGCAAGATAAGTTCATACATCTTGGAATTATTAGCAATGCAGATACATTTTACAAAGCCTTTCTAGCACAAAAGAAAGAGAAGTCCAAGCATCCCAAGAAGCAAAATATTCACAATAATAATACAAACAAGGGTGTCAAACCCTCTCATCTAGCTTATTCTTCAAAAACATGACAAAGGTAACGAACCAAAAGGTAAGAAGACTGAGCGTCATTGCAAGTTTTGCGGGAAAGATAATTATGATGAATCTAAATGTTTCAAGAAGATGGTAGCCTTAGAAGCAACAATGAAGAAGCATAAAATTATCCTTGATTCATCTTCAAAATATTCATCTCATGGACTTGCACTTTGTGCTTCTGGTTTTTCCTATAATGCATCTTCTTATTCTACTTCGAATGAGTGGCTCATTGATTTTGGAGCATCTTATCATATGGCTAACGATAAAGCCTTATTTTCTACTATGAATGAATGTAACACTAAAGAAATATTTATTGGTGATGATGGATCTCTTAGTGTTATAGGATCTGGAACAGTTCAAGTAGATAATGGGCAATTTAGTGATGTACTATGTGTTCCAAGAATTTCCTGCAATTTGTTGTCAGTCTATCAAATCACTCATTCTAGTGAAAGTAAAACTATAATGTTTACACCTAACCAAGTTGTAATCAATGATTTTAAAGATCCTAAGCATGTCCTAGCCACTAGAATTGTTGATGATATACCAGGTAGTACAAGCTTAGCAACTTTGGGTAATCACCTTTTCCCTCAATTTTTGTTGCTCATAGTGATGACTTGAGCAAACTTTGGGATGAGCGATTTGGTCACTTAAATTATCATTCATTGCAACAACTATGTAAATAAAATATGGTGACAGGTCTTCCAATGGTATCTTGTAGGGATGGTGTTAGTTCCGGTTTTGTACTCAGAAAACATCATCAGGACAGTTTTGACAAGCACACCTCTTGGCACGCCTTGCCCCCCTTGGATCTTATGCACAGTGACTTGTGCGGTCCTATTCCATCTGCTTCCTTTTCTAGTTTCAAATATCTCTTAACTTTCATTGATGATTACTCTAGATGAACTTGGGTTTATTTCCTAAAACTTAAGAGTGAATTTTTTAACATGTTCTTGGCCTACAAGGCCCTTGTTGAAAAATAATATGGTCATCAAATTCTTAAGTTAACAACAATTTCACTACTTTCTACACTGAACAAAGAATCCAACAACAACATATTGTTCCATATACACCACAACAAAATGGTGTCACTGAACAGAAGAAAAGCACTTTAAAATAAATGGCTAATTGTATGCTTCAAGCTAAGGGACTAAGTCTTCAATTTTGGGTTGAGGCCATAGATTGTGCAAATTACATAGTTAATCACACCTCCACTAAAGCTTTACAAGATATCACATCGGAAGAAGCATGGAGTAAAATTAAAACAAATATAATTCACTTATGTATGTTTCATAATGAAGCATGGGCTCATATTCCAGATGAAAAACAGAAAGCATTTCAGCCTAAACGTGAAAAGTGCATATTTGTTTGATATTATAAAAATGTAAAAGGTTATAGACTCCTTCAACCACATTCTCATGATATAATTATTAGAAGAGATGTTAAATTTGATGAAAATCTCTTGGCATGTGAGCCTAACTCGACGTTTGTGTCATCTTTGGCCTGCGAGCCTAATTCAGCACTTGTGACTTCTTCTACTCCCACCTTCCTTGACAAAATTTCAATTCCAGTTTCTGACGATTACAGTGAGGATGAAAATCCACCTCTGCTTGCTCATTTTCCTCTAGTTTCACCAACACAATCGCTTCCTTGATGGGTCCATTCAACATGTGAATCAACTGGTGATCTTGCTAGTGATCCTAGAGATCAATAATGAACTTGTTCTTAGTTTCAGTGAGCCTCTTCTCTTTTGGCTCAAGATTCTGAGAATCATGATCTAGATACTTTTTCATAATCTTTAGGGAATCCATATTGGAATACAACTATGGATGAATAACATCTTTCCGTAATGGCGAACGATACTTGGGACCTTGTCCCTCTTCAAAAAGGAAGAAAACTTGTCATATGTAACTGGGTCTACAGAACTAAGTATGCCTCATATGGAAGTATTGAAAGACTTAAGACAAGGTTAGTTTCCAAAGGTTCTTCCCAAGTTGAAGGAATTAACGACAATGAAACCTTTGTCCCTGTCGCCAAAATGAACTCCATTTGCCTTGTTCTTTCCCTGGAAACCTTACATAAATGGGAAGTCCATCAAATGGATGTCAAGTCTGCATTTTTACATGGTGATTTGCAGAAGTAAATTTACATGGAACAATCTCCTGGATATGTTTAGAATGACTCTAGCATTTTCTGTCGCCTTAAAAAATACTTATATGGCCTTAAGCAAGCCCCTTGAACCTGGTATTCCAAAATGAATAGCTTTCTCCTTGATATTGGTTTTTCTAGATGTCATTCTAACCCTAATGTCTATACCAAGAAAGTAGGAAACAATCTCATCATCCGTGTTCTTTATGTTGATGATCTTATTCCTAAGCTTTTAACCCATGTAAAATCCAGTCTTAAGCAAAATTTTGAAATGAAATACTTAGGACATTTTCATTATTTTATTGGCCTCCAAGTCTTACAAACCAAAGAATGAATATTTATTTCTCAATCTAAGTATGCGTGTGACCTTCTTCATCGCTTTCACATGGAATATTGTAAACCAACCTCCTCTCCCTTCTAGTCTGGAGTCTTGAACTTTATGCCACTTTCACTTCACCCAAAGTTGATGCCACCCTGTATCATCAGCTTGTTGGTAGTTTTTTATACTTGACTCATACCCGTCCTGATGTTTCCTTTGCTATTAGTCTTCCCGCTATATGCAAATGCCCCATGAAAGTAATTGAAGAGCAACAAAAAGAATACTTTGATCTATTTGGGGTACAATTCAGTTTGGGATTCATTATATTTTACGGGGGACTCCTTTGTTGGTTGGTTTCACTTATTCAGATTGGGTCAGCAATCCTGATGGTCAGAAGTCTACTGCAGGTTATGTTTTCAGTCTAGGTTTTGGACGTGTCACTTGGGATTGTAAGAGACAACAAGCTCTTGCGCTCTCTTCAACAAAATCAGAGTATCGTGCAACAATTAATGCCAATCAAGAATCTTTATGGCTTCGACAGATCCTTTCAGAGTTTGGATTCCAGCAGCAGCATCTGACTCCCCTTTGGTGCGACAATCAATGTGCCATCACGCTCGCCAAAGATCCAGTTCAACATCAATGTAGCAAACACATTGAGCTACATATGCACTTCATAACAAAACTTGTTCATGATCGAGTCCTTGAGGTGCTCTTTTTCCCTACAGATGATCAAGTTGTAGACATTTTCACCAAATCTCTTACAGAAGCAAAGTTTTCTAAACTTTGATCTATGTTAGGAGTTCAGGAACTTGTCATTAAAGGGGGATAGGCTCTAATGCTTCCTTCCTTCTCCTAATAGTGTCACTTTTGTAAATCTTGCAATCCTATCCCAAGTTTTTCTTAAGGGGGGATGTTAGGACATTTAGACACCTAGGAGTTAGTTATGATCAACTTGTTTTAATATATCCATTAGGAAAAGTGTGTTTCTTTAGTATGCATTTGTATGCATTTGTAAATATCTAATATGACGGTCACGATATGTTCTAGGCATAGAGTGATCGGTCGGTTCAACTTCTCTTAGATCAAACTACTTTTGATCTATGGCTTAGCACCCGATTGGTACATGATATCTATTTAAAGACCATGGAGGGTCACTTGCTAGTTTATCGATTATGAGAAGCTCATATGTAACTTTTTTTCTTTTGCATAATAAAGTGCCTCAAGTAGCTATTTGGCTGGGGCCGTGGAGTGTTTCCCTTTCAAGGGTTTAAACCACGTGAAAACATCAGTGTGTTGATCTATGATGTGATTGTGTGAGTGGTTGCTCTTGGTGTTATGGGGGAAATAAACAGATAGCTTTGTTCATAAATTTTAAAAAGACAGTATTTCATATGTTGACATCATGTACTATTTGATTCAGTATTAAATATCAATAGTATGCTTCTTTTCGCGGGAAAAAAAATGTTATAGTTGAGATTTGGAGTACTCTGAATATTAATTGAGTTAAGATTTGGTCTACAAAGAAATACAAAGAAATGCATCGGCCAAAGGAAAATGGCACGGCTTTGATCGCATTTGTTGCATAGTTTTACACCAAAAAGAACGTCCAACCCATTCATGTCCACGTAGATTAATAGCAAACAGTCACTCGGAACTTCGCAACAAAGACTCCATCGACACCAATAATCGACACTAAATCACAAACCCGCCGAAATTGGCAAGTCACATGCGTTGTCGATATCCCAAATTAATTCTGCGCTGGTTAGCGAAGCACTTACTGTCGTTCTCCTGTTTGTTAGCACAGCTTTCAAACTGTTGATAAATCTTGGAATCAGATAGCGTATGGAGCATCATTAAAGTTGAAAGTATCCGTAGTTAATGGCACTAGTTTCCATTCAATGTAAAGTAAGCTTGCAATAACTTTTAATCTTTTTCATCATTTTGAATGAACGGCCAAATATTTTTCCAGTAATTCCACCACTGCTCAAATATTTTACAGTTCGTTTTTTTAATATCCCATTTCACCAGTGCTCAAATATTTTACAGTTCTTTTTTTAAAATATCCAATCAGCAAAAGCAAAAGCAAATCTACTATATTGTTCTGTTTCCTATCCCAAATTAAATTAAATACAACGAGTTAGATTCTCATTTGTCTTTGACAACATATATTGTTTTATAATATTTGCATACAAATTCATAAAATGTATGACCAAATTTAAATCAGTGAATGTAAATACTGAAATAAAATTTGTTTGAGACACAAATATCATGTAACATATTCATCATACATCATAGTTAAAAATAATTTAAGATTTACATATAACAAAATTTGTATCGTTTAAAACAAAATGCAAATACTACTTTTAAGGCTTAGGAAACACTTAAGGATTTTCCCTCTCATTCCATAACATATTTGCTCTCATGTTTAACCAAATTGCCCACCTCATGGCATGTATGGAGAATCACTCAACGATCACATCCATTACACTCTATTATAATGCTCCACACTCACATAACACAAGGAAGACGGTGTCCCTTCATTGCTCCACATTTCCATTACGAAATCCAACTCTTAAATTGTTTACTATTGTGTGCATAAAGAGCCCAACTTGTAATTCATGGCTTCTCACGCATTCAGGAGTAGCAAACACAATGGGTGAAGAAGCCTATCTGGCATAGCCTCTATGCTCACCTACAACCATTCTATTTTCTTTATTGTTAGAATTCTATGTTCAAAATTCAAATTTTTTATTATATCCTAGTCTAGTAATGGTATGACAATGGCATGAACAACAAAACAAAAACTCTACCCATTGTAGCATTTGCATTAGAATGAGTGGTAGTCTCCAAGGAGATGAGAGAATGGTGAAAAAAAAAATTGACATAACTTCTACCATAGAAGAAAGAAGTCTTACAACTTTAATACAAGTATATTTATTCCAAGCACCAAGAGAGATCAAATAATTTTATTCATTCTAGCCTGAAGAGGTGCATTCTACACCCGAGTAGGGGGATGTGTAACTCCTTCCATGCTCATTTTGGAGTTGACACTTGCCATTTAAAAAAAAAAAAATATGATAGAAAATAACATGTAAGTGAAAACTAGTTTTAAAACATTTACAACAACATATATATATAATTAGAAGTTATGTCAATTTTCTTTTTCACCATCCTCTCATCTCCTTGGAGCCTACCTCTCATTCTAATGTAAATGCTACAATGGGTAGATTTTTTGTTTTGTTGTTTATTCCATTGTCATACCATTACGAGACTGTGATATAATCATAATTTGAATTTTGAATTGTGAACATAGACTTACAACAATAGAGAAAAGAGAATGGTTGTAGTTGAGTATAGAGGTTGGGTGAGATAGGATCCTTTACCCATTGTGTTTGCTACTAGTGAATGCTTAAGAAACCATGAATTATAGGTTGGACTCTTTATGCACACAATAATAAGCACGGTAAAGATTGGATTTATTTATAAAATTGTCGAGCAATGAAGGGACATGTCTTCTTTGTGTTATGTGGATTTGGGGAAGTATAATAATAGAGTGTAATGGATTGGATGGCTCACTGAATCCCATACATGCTATGAGGTGGGAAAATATGTTGTGGAATGAGAGGGAAAATCCTCGTGTTTCCTTAGCCCTTAAAAGTGGTATTTTCATTTTGTTAAAAGATAAAAAAATTGCTCGATAGGCCAAGTTTTGGGGAGCCTAATTTATTCCACACTACCGAGGACATAACACATGAAGAGCTCATTTAAGTGCTTAGTATAAATTCCTGCAATTCTTACTGTTATGAACCAAGATAGTTACAACAGCCCAACTAGAAGGTTTATTGTTGCTTGTAAGTGAAGTTAGTATTTTTAGTTCCTTGTATAGAGAGGAAATAAGCTTGGTTGGGGAACCTTGCAAAGTTAGTATAGATAGTCAGTACCTTTGTATGAATGTTAAATGATTTTTTGACTATGATGAATATGTTTGATTATACATGATATTTGTGTCTCGATGAAATTTTATTTTAGTTTATACATTCACTAATTTAAATTTGTCATGCATTTCTTATTTATGAATTTGTACTCAAATATTATAAAACAATATATGTTGTTTAATACAAGTGAGAATCTAATTCGTATTTAATTTAAGAAAGAAAACAGTTTTGAGCAAGGGTGACTTGTAAAATACTTGGGCATTCATTCAAAATGATGAAAAGGATTAAAATTTGTTGCGAGCTTACTTTACATTATATGGAAACTAGTTTTATTAATTACAATGAAGAGGTGTAGCTTAATTGGTGATTCATTTGATATTAAGGAAATGTTGTAAATTCATTCCATGCTTGTATGATTAAGTGATGAGCATGCATTCAATGATTGGATTTAAAAGACAAAATGAAGTAAATGAGTTCATTAAGGAACATAGAAAAAAAATGACGAGTTCTAAAGTTGACACTTGGCAATAGCTTATTTAATATCCCGTAGGACCCTTTTTCTCTTCCCCTCTATTTGAATCATGACCACTCTAGTGTTGTTTACCTTAGTCATCTTGGACCATTTTATTGTTTCTTCGTCATAATATTTACATAGTTTGCGAGTTAGCATGACAAGCCAACCGTATGGTCCATGTAAGAATAGTTATATTATACATGTCTAGCCATTTACTAGTTGGCCCTTGGGTCCATACTAGGAATTCATGCTAACTTATTTACATCATTTACATGATTTGATTTAATATATTCCAAGTCAAAACTAGGGGTATTACATTTCATGTGCTAGACATCATAAGATTAAAACACTTCATTATGGTTGGATCATATTTTGAAGCACGTCACTCAAAATGCCTTCAAATTGGAGAATCCATTGTAATTATGTATTCATTGATAGCTAATGTCTCTAGGCTAAAGCTATATGAACCTTTTAAGATAGAAAAAGGCATTCCCATCTCTCATCCGGTGGACAACATTCCATATTTCAAGCGACTATTGGACAATGATACCTTGGTGGAAGTGCATCACAAATCCATTCATTGTGGTATTATATATACATACCTTGTGGCCACCATGTGTAAATTGCCTATCCAAGATAAATGATTTTAGTTTTGGAGGATAGTAGTGCCACATCATAGTAATGTGTTTTAAAACGTAGAAAAAATTATTATTAAAATAGAGGGGAGTACAAAGTTCAAAATAACTATTCTATTTTGAATATATGTTTATAAAAAAAAATTAGTCATGTAAGAATATGAGCTTAATGATTAAGAACATGAGTTTTCTTTTAGAAGTTCTTAACATAATGGATCATTTACCCCACAAATATAGATTATTATTTTTATTATTAAGAAATTAGGCTTTAAGTTCATAAAAATTTGAATAACCTATGAATAAGCTCATTCCATGATTTTGATCCTTCGTTTTAATTGCAATTCTAATTAGGTGGTTTTATGTTTTTGAAAATTAATGAAAATATGTAAACTTTGTTGTCTTACTAGTACTCTCTAATCATTTAAAAAAAACTACATATGCATTCATTGTGGCTTCAATTTATGATTTATATAATGTTAAAACACTAAAAATCATGTTTAATTTTCATTTATATCAAATAATACTCGATTGTAACAAGTGTATAATGAGGATTAATTTCATGGTAGTGGTATCTAGTTATGATTAAATGCATCGTGATTAAGATTTAAATAAGCTTAAGTTAAGTGGTGGTTAAAAAATTGATATGTTTATTAATTAATTAGTTTAATGTTTATGTTAGTTTAAGGTTTGTAGTAATTCATGGCACTTAACTTGTGAACTATAGGTGTTCACATACGACAAATTAATTAAGCGGTTGTGCTGGCACAAATTAATTAAGCGGTTGTGCTGGCTATATTGATAGGTGTTTATATATTAGAACTTGGGGTGGACTACCATCAATACTTTTCCTAAAAGGAGGATGGGACAGTTGTACCATCGAGATTGATTTTATAGATCTTTTTAAAATACTAAATAAACAATTATAAAAAATAACAGATAATTTGTTAGTAACACTTAACTTGTAACCTATATATTTAACTTGTAACCTATATATGTTCACCAACCACAAATTAAGTGACTCTACTACCATAACAAAATGTAATAAAGAACATAATCCAAAAACCTAATTGATCACATATACATAACTTATAAGCGATAATAAATGTGATGATTTAGCACTTCAGCTTGTCGTAGCCCTAAACCCAAGTGATGGGACTCATAATTAAGAATCTGAATTAGGTGCGTCCAGTCGCTTTATCCGTAACTGCCATAACGCCAAAGCTGTAATGGGTACTGCAATTTTTATGCGCAATAGTAGAGTTGAGATTTGGCCTACTTCGGTTGGAGCTTTTCTACGAAGATATTGATTCATCGGACCAGTAGAAGAAACCGAAGGAAAATGACAGGCCTGTGATTGCAGAGTTGAACACCTAATGGAACGTCCAAGCCATTCCTTTCCACGTAGATTAGTAGAAAACAGCTACTATGAACCACCCAAATAAGATTCCACCGACACCATTAAACGAGGAGGAGGTCGACAGAGATCGTAGCGTGTTGAAATGCAATTTCTTTGAGCACTGGTAGGGGCAGTGGCATTAGGTATAGCACAATTTTACGTTTTCAAAGGACCATATAACATGGCTTTCGAATACAACTGACTAGAAACCACAAACTCGTTTTAGAAATCACAAACTCGTTGAAGTCGGGATGTTTCATGCATTCATGTCTACATCTTAATTTAATTCTGTGCTGTATGTACGAAGCACTTATTATAGATGTAGTGTAGTTTAGCAATCAATATGCTTGTTACGCATGTATGTACCAAACACTTATTATAGATGTATTGTAGTTCAGCTTTTGTTGTGGGGGCATATATAGACGTCTTCACATTCCAGAGTCTATCTATTCGATACTGTATATACACCCAGCCGATCCATTAAATACCCATAACTAGGTAAATATTGTTTATCTTGTTGTTCACTTCTCCCATATTTTCCAATGCCGAATTCCCGAGGATTTCAAATATAAAAAGCAAATTTTTAGGGTTTAAAACAAAACATTCGATAAATCTTGGAATTAGGTAGCGTCCAGAGTTAGTGTCTGAATTTCAGCGATGCATGCACAGACAATGTACGGAGCATCAATGTTGAAAGTATCCGTAGTTAATTGGCGCTACTTCCCATCCAACGACTTTCATCCATTTCATTATTTCGAATCAACGGCGAAATGTTTTACCAGTGATTCCATCCGTGCTCAAATAGTTTTACAGTTCGCTTTTTTTCATATCCCGTCGGCAAAAGCAAATCTATATATCGTCTTGTTTCCTGTCACAATTTAAATATAGGAGTCTGATTCGAATAGCCCAGAATCACCGGTATTTTAACAAGACATATTGTTTAAGAGTATTGTCGAAGTCAGACAGCACTTTCACTTACACTGCCAATTAGGGACGTAATATACACATTACTTCAAGCAGCTGGTGCGTCTTGAACAATTGAATTTATTACTGTAACTGTAGATACTCATCTACCATAACCCTAGACACCAATACTGCTATAATATTGAAGTTAATATAACTAGCAAGCCAAATCATATTATTAATATTAATATTATGATTTTCAAAATATTAATAATAATAAGTATTATTATTTTAAAATTATAATATTTTTTTATTAAAAAAATATTTTTGTTTTTATAATTATAATTAAGAAATAATAAATTATTTATAATACGAATTAATTATTCAATAACAAATATTATTTTAAATGTTTTATAAAAATGATTAGTTTATATTTTTATAATTAAAATTAAGAAATAATAAATTATTCATAGTACTAATTAATTATTTAATAACAAATATTATTTTAAATGTTTTATAAAAATGATTAGTTTATAGTTATGTTTAATAAATTATAAATAATTTAGAGTAATAATTAAATATTTTGTAATAATAAAAATAATTATGAATAATAAAATATAATTATAATAAATATAAATGAAAATAAGAAAAATAATTCTAATAATGTTTATTAATAATAATAATAATAATAATAATAAGGGGAGGGAGGAGGGGGAGGGGTGCTCCTTAGCCCTGATGGAGAACGGATTTTCACTTACTCCTGGAACTTGGGATTCGAATCCAACAACATGGCGGAAGCTTTGGCCCTCTGGCAAGGCTTAAATCAAGCTCTCCTCCATGGTGCTCAGAAACTAACGGTTGTGGGGGACTCTAGGATGATTGTCCACAGCATCAATACAATGAACTTGCCCTCTTCTATCCGCCTTCATCAAATTCTCCGAAGAATCGCCTTACTCATCCCTCTCTTTCATGACATCGATTTCTACCATGTCCTTTGAAAGAATAACGGACAAGCGGACAAGGCTGCTAATGAAGCTATATCCCTAGGGAAAGGGATCCTCAAACATAATGATGAAATCAAGCTGGTTTCTATTCCGTAAAGTCTTGGGCTCAGACCCAAACATGGCCGATCCGATAATATGGAGTTTGGGTTTCAAGACACCTGTATCGCGCTATTGCTGCCAGATGGTTCCCATCTCCGGAAGCGGTGTGGTTATTCCCCTCGAAGACACCTTTATTTCCACTACGAGGCATTATATCATCCATCCGCTCGCATGCCTAACCTCAGCAAGGGTGGTGTCGTCTCTGCCGCTACTGATAAAGATTCGTACCACTCTCTGTACCATGGATCAGGAAGCATTACGGAGAAAGATCTCTCCAAATCTCAAGGGATTTCACCTCATCGCCTCCAGGCGTGTGGATTTCCTTTCCTCGGCTCAAATCAGTTTGAATTCCTCTGTTGCCAATGCCATTGGGCTCGTCGGAACCGCGTCTAGTTATGATGACATTCTGGCTCATGATTTTCAGGGAATGTCCTCCCTCGGCACTGAGAACTGTTATTTAATGATCTGTACGAGTTTCGGTAATGGATCTCCTCGACGGTTGATGAAAGGTACTCCGGCATGCTCCAACTTATGTGTAATTATGCTCCATTTATATCCTGGAATAGACCTTAGCAATATTAACTGTAATCTCCATCGTCTCGCTTCCAAAAGGAAAGCTATTCTATCGTCGAACGTGATCTCTCCTGGGTGGCGAAGGCTTCTGCAGCTCTTCGTAGCGTTTCCCCTGATTTATCTAGGAAGTAATCTGTGTCTGCTAGGAGCTATGGCAGATTCTGGAGATTCGACAGCCTCCTCCCCTGACCCTCTGTTGGAATTGGAAGCTGAGATTAGGGTCCTGCAACGTCGGGTTAGAAGACAAGGAGACTTTATGCACCGAATGGATGAGCAAGGTGGACGACATCTGGAAAGATTGGATGAGGAGATTGGCAGCACTCGTGAGGAGTTTGCGGCAGCCCTGGAAGCACTGGAAATGAAGGTTACGGCCGCTATAGAAAGCATGGACCGCAGGCTGCAGAACATGGAAATTGCTATGGTGAACCTACGAGGTGCTGAAAAACGAGGCCCGAGCAAGAATCAAACAACTGCCAAACCATCTGCAGGGGCAAGATATCGTTAAATCCAATCTAGGTTCTGACTTCAATCTGTTTATTTTCTTCTGTTAAAGCTTTAAAGTCCTGGTTTTGCTTGTCACAGGCATATGTAATTATTGTTTGGAAGACTGCTAGGCTTACTACAGTTTTGGAATTGTAACTCTGTTGGTGGCTCTCCCACTGTTTTTTAATATAAAAACTACCCGTTTCTGTCAAAATAATAATAATAATAATTATTATTATTATTAATGTCTAATTTTTATTGTAAACTAATGTCTAATGCCTAATGCCTAATGTAAACTAATCTTACTAATGTTTAGCATTGCATAACATAAATACATAGTTTCAATTATTATGAAAATACAATGTTGACTAATGTTTGTCAATGTTTAAACGTTTATTAATGTTTAATATGTAAATTTAATGTTTTTTAATATTTAATGTTTAGTGTCTAGTGTGTGATGTTTATTAATCTCTAATGTTTAATAATGTCTAATGTCTAGTTTTATTAATGTTTAAATACTACTAATAATGCCAATGTTAATGCCTTTATTAATGTTTTCTAATGTGTCATAATGCTAATGTCTTCATTGATGTTTTTTTAATGTTTAATAATGTCCAATGTCTAAATGTCTAAATTTAATGTTTATCAATATTTATTGTATAATGTGTGATGTTTAATAATCTCCAATGTTTATTAATGTCTAATGTCTACTCTTATTAATGTTTATAATGCTTACCTATGTGGATCAAACCGGAAGGCAAATATTTTGATGAACCGACAAATTAAAACCCAGAGGGGTAAGGATATTCTTGGATGGGGTTACCGCCCTGAAGGTATGTTCACTATAAAGAAAGCTTATAATTTGCACACAAACCCGACGAATCAACCTATGGTTCATACTTGGAAACGTCTGTGGGGATCTAAACTTTGGCCCAAAATCACCCTCTTCCTCTGGCTGGTCTTGACAGGCATAATTTTAACTTGGGATAATATCGTGAAGCGTGGGTTCTAGGGACCTTCACTATGTGTCCTTTGTGGTAACAATGACGAAACCATAGCGTACCTGTTGGATGGTTGCAGTTTCGTGTCGGCTCTACGGGATGCTAGAGCAACGATATTTCGCATGTCTGATAGAGTCAGGAATGCACCGGGAGAAATTGTGAAATAGTGGAGGGAAGACCCCTTTCAAGGGAGACTTTTGAATCAGGTATGGCAACTCCTTCTTGGATTAATCCTATGGGAAGTATGGAAAGAGCGTAACAAATGAATATTTAATGGCAAGCTCAATACCTGTAAGATGGTCTGGGGGCATATAAAACGTGGAATAACTGAGACTCTGCAGTTAACTATGTGGACTGATCAGGATATGAGGCTTCCAAAAATTATGTTACATATTCTACATACCTGGGGAATTACAGTGCTCCCCCATTATGTTGGACGCATCCATCCCGGTTGGATTTCATCTGACAGTCTGGTGGTTTGGTGTCCACCATTACTGGGGTGGATTAAGCTGAACTTCGACGAGGCTTCAAAAGGTAACCCAAGGAAGGCCGAGTATGGTGGTGTTCTTCGTGACAAGCAAGGCAAGGTTAAATGTTTAGTTACTATGGACATCTGGGATGTGAAACCAACAACGTTGCAGAGTGTGAAGCCATGTTGCAAGGCTTATGCATGGCGGCCCGTCGTGGCTTTAGCTGCTTGATTGTCGAGGGGAATTTGAACATGCTGATACAGATTACCATCAAACTTAATAATGGGACCTAGGGAGCCAATCTGGCACAGTTGTGGAGGTTGGGATGGCGACTGACGTGTCTTGGTGAACTCTTCACTTCTTTCAACTCTGTCACCTTCCAGCATGTAAGGGGGAGCACCAACTATCTGGATGACGTATTGGCTAACCATGGTGCCAACAAATACAATGATGAATGGGAAGGGGTGGCCTTGGAAATACCATCGGGCACGTGTCGTAACCAATGTATGATGATTGCCGAAAGTGACCGGGGTGGTATGGTGCGTGTAGCTAGTGACAATAGAGTACTAAATCCTGAGGCTTTGTAACAACTAGTACTCTACGCAAGGTGGTATGGACAGGTGGTTTTCTAGTGACATTAATAACTGTGTCACTGCTCGGCCTTCCATATATTTCCCAGCGTCTGGAACAATCATGTTAGGAGATATGGCAAGTGAGAAGGTAATGGTTGATCGGCCTCTCATGATTTTGATGGGTCATACGGAGAAGGTTTATGCTTAGGTGACGAGGGCTCAGGTCATGCTAAATTATTATAGAGTTTGGTTCATTATGATGGACTTAATGGATAGAGGGGGTGGCCTCCCTTTAAATTCTGCGTTCATGGATGGTAATAGTAACAGTGGCTATAGTATTTGTTACGTTGGTGCCTGTTGGAGTTTTTTTGTGTCAGGTTGTGGTGTGAAGTGTGATAGTAAGTATATTGAGATTATGTCGCTGAGAGGGAGACCTATTAGGAGGGGTAGATGGGTTCATGGTGAGCCAAGCTATGTGGATAGGGGTAATGTAGCCTAGGTCGGTCCCAGTCGAGATAAGTGGAGCATTACAGCGCCTGCTCTCTTTTCCTGCTTTTTTTTCCTGAGGATGTACAGCGAGTGGTGGAAGATTTGAAAGAGAATCTATGGCGTAGGGTGGGAGAGCAAGAGTTGCTCATGGAGGCTGTTACAATGTCCGAAAGGATTCATGACCCTGGTAATACTAGGGGTCGGATGGCTCTTTATAATCGGGTCGTGGTTATGTTGTGGGTGACGAAGACTCTCATTGCCTAGGTTATGGAAACTCATGCTGATATTTTGTTTGGCTCTCTAAGGATGACCAAGCTGGAGGACCTCTACGAGGACCATGCTAAATAATCGAAGTGGATTCATATGAAATTGGATGTGATGGCAGCTGATATGGGGATCTCTATCCTTACTCGTCCTTAAAAAGTGGAGAACCCAAGGGAGATCAATCTTTGCGGTAAAGGGGAGGCTGCTGAAGCACCACCGGTGGTGATTATTAAGGATGAGGCTGGTTCGTCTGTTTAATTTCCTTCCTTCTGTGCCTGGTCTCTATTTGGGTTTCGTTGTTTTGGCTTAGTGATTTTCGGTTGGCTTTGGTCTTGACTCATCTCTGTTGTAGCTAGTTTTAGTTTTATTGGTTTCTACTGTTTATAGTTATATGGTGTTCGTTTTTTCATAGGGTGATGTCTGTTCTCTTGAAATCCCTTTTGTAATGGGGGTTTGGGGTAATACTTTTAGTAGTCGGATTGCTGGTAAATTTTCAACAGTTGAATAGTAAGTGGTTTTGCCCTATCAGCTCTGTTATGGATTGTAATGCTTTTGATCTATGGTTTTGGTTATGGGAGTATGCTGATAAGGTTAGTTTTGAGCTCTGCGGTGGCTGCTTAAGCACCCAGCTTTTTGTAAAAGATGAAGAATGTATACTTGATCCTATTTTAATAGAATGATGGTCTTTTTTTTTGCTTAAATTGTTTTTTTTATAATGCTAATAATACCAATCTTAACATCTTTATTAATAATTTTTAATGTTTATTAATATTTAATGTCTAATGTGTGATGTTTAATAATCTTTAATGTTTATTAATGTGTAATGCTTACTTTTTTTAATATTTATAATGCCAATCTTAATGTCTTTATTAATGTTTTTTAATATTTAATGTTTACTGTTTATTAATGTTTAATTTTACTAATGATTATTGTAACTAATGTCTAATGTAAACTAATCTTACTAATGTTTATCATTGCACAACATAAATACATAGTTTCAATTTTGAAAATATAATGTTGACTAATGTTTATGAATGTTTAAATGTTTATTAATGTATAGCCATATTTTATATTAACTTTTATTATAAAAATAATAATAATAAGGATTCTTGGGTTTTTATTATTATAATAATTAGCAAGCTGTATTAATTAATAATAATAATAATAATAATAATAATAATAATAATATTTAATGTCTAATGTGTGATGTTTAATAATCTTTAATGTTTATTAATGTCTAGCGATATAGGCTGATTGAGGTTTTATTTTTATATTAACTCTTATTATAAAAATAAAATAATTAAAAATAATAATAATAAGGATTCTTGGGTTTTTATTATTATAATAATTAGCAAGCCATATTAATTAATAATAATAAAATAAATAATAATAATAATAATAATAATAATAATAATAACTAATGGTCAACCGATGGTCAACCAATAGTCAACCATGGTCAACCAATGGTCAAGAAATAGTCAACCAATTATCAACGAATGGTAAACCAATTGGTCAACCCTTGGTTGACCATTAGTCAACCAATGTTAACCATTGATTGAGCCAACCAATGGCTAACCATGGTCAACCAATGGTAAACAATTGTGAACCATGGTCAACCGTAGCCAATCATTGGTCAACCATGGTAAAGCATTCATTTACTATGGTTGACATTGATTGACCACTAGTTGACCATCGTTAATAATGGTTGACATTATTTTACAATTAGTTAACTATTGGTTGACCATGGTTGACTATTAGTTAACCATTTGATATGGTTTACCATTGGTAGACTATTGGATGACTTATGGTTGACCATGGTTGACTATTAGTTGACCGTTGGTTAAGTATTGGTTTAATATTGGTTAACCATAGTTAATTATGGTTGACCATTGGTTGACTATGGCTAACTATTCATTGACCATGGTTGAGTGTGGTTGATAATGGTTGACTATGGTTGACTATTGGTTGACCACGATTTACTATGGTTTACCATGGTTGAGTTTAGTTGACAACGGTAGAGCATGGTTAACTTTGACTTACTTGGGTTGAATTTGGTTAACTATGTTTCACTATGGTTCACATTCATTAACTATGGGGTATGTGCAAGCTAATGAGGGTGACTTTTGGCGCGTTAGATGCAATAGAAAACTGAAAAATCAGGGATCCCTCAACTTACTTGATTCTTTTTACATTCTTACATAAGATATCTTGCATCAAGTAAAAAAGATGAAAAGTAGGAAATTGAGTCACGTTTCCGAATATATAAGTTTTAAGTATTGAAAATTTACATAACTATGTCAGATTTCATGTTTGCTAACAGTCATTTTTTTTTTTGGCAAATGATAAGGTATATATTTTTGTGGGTACAGCCTTTCAATGTCTAAATGACAGTTATGGGATACAAAAACTGGCAGACATGTATAAAACCCGTAGCACTAGTGCAGTGCTATTTTTCCAAAATTAAATGTTTAATTTTTAATTTTTTTAATTATGTAGGTGATCAAACCTTAAGAACGGTACATCAAATGTGGGTGCATCCTTTGAAGGTCTTAATGTAGTTATTTTGACTTGGATTTTTTACAGCATGTAGAGGTCGGTGTCCTCTAGTGCAGCATACAAGTTTTTTTTTAAATGGTTGTGAAATGAAAAAGTTACAGAATAAACACTAACAATTTGTTTTTTGACCAACAGAGTGATGACACAAGAAAATTAGGAAATAAATAGAAAAACTCAATATTTTTTTTTAAATGACATATTTGGAATCTGCATAAAAAATTCTATCTATGCCAAAAATTTCGTCAATAATGGTCAGGTAGGTCATGCTATAGAGTGCGATGAAAAACAGGCATACTCAGAAAAATGTTGAAAATGTCAAATTAGCTATGGTCTAAAAATTCCCTAGCACAGGTTTTGTAAGTCCGAACCAGCCACATATGACAATGGCTGAAACGCGGGCACGGGAGGAGTGGGTGATTAGGCGCTCAGGAATGCACGCGTTTTATGTTAAATTCAAATAATATTTGCGCGTTGTATTTAAATTCAAATTTTAGTTTTTTGGCACTCAAGGTTATAAGCAACGTGCTAGCGTTATGTGGATACATAATGTGCTCGCATTATGTGATTACATAATGCGCGTGCGTTATAATCTTCACAAATTTATGTTTTGAAGTGTTAGATTGGGTGAGATAAAGATAATGATAATGAGGATGATGAAGATGAAGATGATGATGGTGATGAAGATGAAGATGATGACGGTGATGAAGATGATGACGGTGATGAAGATGATGAAGAGGATCGTGGTGATGATGATGATGATGATGATGATGATGATGATGATGATGAAGACGATGATGATGGTGATGAAGATGATGATCATGATGAATATGGTGATGATGATGATGAAGATGATGATGATGATGATGATGATGATGATGATGACACAGATGATGATGATGATGACGATGAAGATGATGGTGATGACGACCACAACGATGATGATGAAGATGATGAAGATGACGATGAGGATGATGATGATGATGAAGATGGAGATGACGACGACGATGAGGATGATGATGATG